>JACBAD010001925.1:0-44760 GCA_014281905.1 Aspergillus hiratsukae
CTCCGACCCCGGCCCCGAACAAAACAACAAGAAAAAGCCCCCCAAGCGAACCAAATCTAAACCCGCCGGCGCGCTCGTCCCGGACCCATCCGTCTGGGCCCGCGAAATCGCCCTCCTCGAATCCCTAATCGGCATGGACCCCGAAAGCCCCGAGTTCAAGACCCTCGAGGCCCAGCTCGCCGAGGAGGGCCGCGAAGTCCGCGCGAAACATCAGGAGCAGTATGAGCGGAAACTGGCGGCGGAGGAGAAGAAGAAGAGTAAAGCTGCGGCGAAAGCTGCGGCTGCGGGGAAAGGCCAGAGGACGTCGATGGAGATGATGCAGACGTCCGGGAAGAAGAGGAAGGGGGCTAAGAAGGGGGCTGAGAGTGAGAGTGAGTTGAGTGAGTTGTCGAGTGAGGATGAAGGATGTCAGAGCCATTGATGTAGCTGCTGAAATATTGCAATTACCGTGGCTCTTGTATACTACGTGACTATAACTGAATTCGAACGAATGGCATTACGAGCATACTATTTAAGAATATCGATGACTGGAAAATAATACTGCCAATTACTTGAACTCTGAGGTATCAAACAATATCACGTTGCGACATGGGTATTGTCATGCGAGATCTCACACTAACTAAGAAATCAGACCGATAGGCCAACTGGAGGATATATAGACAGCATTGTCAAACTAATCATTGGTATCACTCGAAAAAGAAAACGGAGATATCCCGTCAACACGAGACGTCATTGCAAATATGTGCACGAGCTATCTGTAGCTCAATCATCTATACCTCCACACAAGTTCGATCGCAGAAATCTAGTGACAACCGTGTATATCGATGATGATACCCTGGATGACAATCCAAGCACCGCCCTTTTCTGTCCCGCTAGTTCCAGACTGACAGGATAGGAAGTTTCAAAGAATACGCCTTGCACAGTGGCAGGGGCGAGCACAGGACTTGAAACCAAACCAGTGGCTTCGATGGAAGCGTCGTACAATCGAAGTTACTCCTGTTCAAGGTCTTTCTCCCGACACAGCCCGGTCGCTCGACGACTGAACGTTACTTCCAGTGCTTGGGCCTCGTCCCACCCGGGGCGGAAATTGAGAGTCGGCGGTCACGACTACTGGCGGTGCAGACTTTAGCGGAGACGGACCGGCCAAACGCGGGGAGAACGGTCGGCCCTCGTTATCGCTCAGATTTCCGGTGGAAATTGTAAGCCCACGAATGTTGCTACTGGCTCCGCTGGCTCTCACTTGAAACGAGCGTCGATCGCCAATCAAGCCATCGGCGGGGGTGAAGTTGTCGTCTGTAGGCACCTGCGACACCGGCGTGACCATGCTAGTTTCCTGACCGCCAATTCTGTGATACGTTCCACGCGAACGGGAGCGAGCGCGACCGGAGTCGTCACTTTCCGAGTCCAGGTTCGGGCTGCGATCCCAGGTGCCTCGCTTTGCGTCGGAACGCATCTTCGAAATCTTCATGTAGTTGTAGCAACCAATACTGGCAATGGTAATAAGCAACCCTGCAATATTGACCGTGGTCAATTGGTCATGGAACACGACGCCTGCTGCGCTGATCGTAATGACTTCCTTGAATATGCCACAGATGCTTAGTGTGACAACGGAGGAGCGCTTCAGCAGAGCGAACTCGGCTGAGATCATGCAAAAGGCCAGCACACCGGGGAAGATCAGCAAGCAGACGGCAAAGACGCCGCCATGAGTCTCTGACAGCGCGGCAAAGCCGTCGGCGATCTTGGCAGGGCCTTCAACGGTCAGAGCGATGATAATAAGCGAGACAAACATGACGGGAGTGAGGAAGAAGAGGGTGGAGAAGGGGTTGGATGTGGCCGGATGCCTCAGGAGTAGAATCTGAGTCAGTCCCCAGCGGAAACCCGAAAAGAAGGCGGAGGCGATGACTAGAGCGAAGCCCACAGCATTGAAGGCTGTCTCTCCGGCGACCATCATGACCACGCCGACGGTCATGGTGGCTATGACAAAAATCAACTTGACGGAGGGCGTCTCCAGTCGGAAAATGAAGGCGAAGAGAAGGACGAAGGCGAGAGCGGAGGATTTGCACATGGTTAGGAAGGTGAGGGAGATGAACTTGAGCGACATGTTGCCCAGCCCGATGTCGAGGGACGTCGCTGCGCCGCAGGGAACGAGTCGGGTGAGGTAGAAGAATTTGGTGAGAACGGGCGTCGAATCGGAGGCATCGTGACTGTTTCTGAACGGTGAACCGGACGAGGTGGATGAAGGATGTCGCGGGCGCAGCGCTGGGATCAACCAGAGAATGAAGGACGCCAGTGTGAACTGGACGACCATATGCAAGCTAGTCGTAAAGAGAGGAAAAGGAAACACGACACGGTCTTCTGAGAACATCCATTTGTTGTACTAGTGACCAGACGAAAAGAGTCAGTATGCAAAGTCTAGACACGGGTTCTCCCCGCAAAAAGGCAGGGGTCGGGGATGATGGATCACTTACAACGGAGATCGACAAGGAAAAGAAGTACCACAAGAGGATGAGACACGCATTGACGAGCAGTTTCTTGACGACGTTCTGATCTGCCAGACCCATCGAGAAGACATCATGTCGGGAGGACTTGACACCAGCTATCCGAGCATCCAATTGCCTCCGTTGTTTTCTCCGTCGGCGTCTCTGACGTCGTTGTTTCGCTGTAAGACCGGTTTCTTCATCATCGTGGAGCTCATCGTCAGAGCTCACAAAATCCATCTCCATACTCTCTGCGATTGAAGAGAGATCGGACACGTCTGCGTCATCGGCCGTCAAGGGTTTCTGTTCGTCGCGCTTGTAGTTGACCGCCTCGATAATGGCTCTGGAATGATCCTCCCTCTGTTCGGTCGGGGCGGCGAGCGATGGTCCTGCGCCTGTGAGGACGGAGCTTCGACGCCGATGGTGACTTCCAGCCGGCGATAACCCCATTTTGTAAGGTTATATGTGAAGAAAAACAGAAACAGGAGAGTAAACAAGGGGAAAGGAAAAGGAGAGACACAGCGAGGGAGGAAAAGACGGATCTGCTAGGGCGCAGCGGAATCCATCAGCGATTGATAAAATAAACACGAAGATTTGCCCCAGTGGATGACAGTCGGGTTGAATGAGATCACACAGCAGGAGGGCTCGACTCTTGAGGAAATTGAGGATGGCACAAAGGAATGCAGAGCTGAAGATCAATTGATCTGACAGGTCTCGTGGGAGATGCAGGAATATCGGCAGAACGGCGTACGCAGTATGGCAAAATGAATGATGATAACAATAAGATTGCGCACAGGAGTAGCAAGAGGGAAATGAGAAAAAAAGAAAATAATAAAAAGGAAAGGAAAGGAATCACTGCAGACCAGGACAAAAGGGGTAAAAATGAGAGAGATTGCAGGTAGGCAAACTTCTTGTCGATAGTCAGATAGATACAGAGAAAAAGAGGAGGGAAAAAGGGCCCCCGACTTGATGCAAGGGCGCGATGGACTGGAAGTGAAGTTAATTGGGAGTAGATAAAGTGGTAAAAGAGGAGGAAGAGTCAGATAGATACTAAGGTAGATAGATCTTAGTTCTTAGTTTACAGTCATCAGGCCTAACTGCTTTGTTCCCTAGTTATCTGCCCTATTAATTCTAGTCTTCTGCATGGATTATTATTCCACTGCAGACTGCGATTATCAAAAGGTCGTGTGAGTCGATCCAAAAGCCCCAGATCCACAGCTTAGGGAGGAGTGAGGGGTCAGGTAACTTTTGACTGGCGATCCCATACAAAAGATACCTTGGGCCGCAGACCAGCTACAGTATCCATGATGACATCCATGATCCCTATCATTCAGTGCCTGACCTCACCTGGCATGATTTCTATTACCAAAGACAAGAAATCTCAAGAAAAACAATAACGTGATACTGACTCGAGCTAGGAGAATCTGCCTGTGATACCTCGCTAAATAATGGAGATTTCCTCATGGCTGCCTTGGGCCCTTAGCCCCTGTTAGTCTTGCCTAGGAAGAGTCTAGTTTGCGACCGGCTGACCCTGGATTCCTTTTAAACTCCCTGTAAGAATTGTGCCTTGTGGCCCTTGTGGATATAAATCCTGTCATTATTTGCTGTTGGTCCCTTCCGACGATCCGGGGTTAATTCTCATTCTTCAAATCTTCATGATCCTCGTTATTATCAGGCTTCCTTGATGTCAAATGAAGAATTAATCCGACAGGCTGACATCCAGGCCAGCCCATGGTTTCTAGTAATTAACCTTGACGAAATTGCCTCCCGTGAAGAATGTCTCAACGGATTAATAATAATAATAATCCTGGTGGATTCCTTGACTCCTCAGGCCACAATTGGTGGATGCCATGTCCGAGGTCGATAGGCCGAAGCCCTACGACTTGTGCAATGATGATGAAGGACATGATATCACAGTCTTGGCTCAAATTCAGGCAGGGATTATGTCCTGACGGCCTTGATGACATTCTCGATGATCGATAGAATCATAGAAATCACGTTGTATACCAAGATTGACTGCTTGCATACACAGAGATGGAGGAAGGTGAGAAGTCACGGGATCAACAGGAATCATCTTGGCAAGTAGAGAGCGACTCCATAATCTCCTATCTATCTCCAAGGCTGGACTGTTCCAGCCCAAATAAACGACATCGAACCGGGGATTACATACTGGATAAACTCAATGAGCTTCGGATGTGCATATGATTCGGTGCCTTTGAATCTTTCACCGTGATGGTTCAATTCCATCATCTGTGTCGCTGGAGCTTCCCATGGCCAGGCTCTCTCCTTCATAGTGCAGTCCCCAGTGACTGCATCGGAATAGCAGAAGCAGAAGCTCAGAATCGGTCCTCAAAATCACCATCATGACCACCGTCATCATCATCATCATGTCGTTACTATGTGCAGAAGCACAATGGATGAAATAATCCTTAGATGGATATTACGAGACTGGTTGGCCCTAGACGGGCTCATCACCTTCTTCCATCCTCTATGCTGTCTAGCAGCTCCAGAGATTGCCGTGTCTGCACCGTTCATAGCGAATCTCATACTCAAGAGAATCACCATTATCATCAACTACATCCGTGATCTCTGAGGACAGCCCTCTCTCTGATCATCGCCATGGCCACTTCCTACAATGCCATCGAAGACTACGGGCTCATCGGGGACATGCACACCTGTGCCCTTGTGAGCAAACAAGGCAGCTTGGATTTCATGTGCTGGCCTGTCTTTGACTCTCCGAGTGTCTTCTGCCGCTTGCTAGACACCCAGAAAGGGGGCTACTTCAGCGTTCGTCCGCCTGGTTCTTCCCCCAACATTCTCAATAAGCAGCGGTACCTGCCGTACTCCAATATGCTCGAGACACGATGGACCAACGAGGATGGCGTGGTGACCATGCTGGACTACTTCCCCGTGTCCCCCAAGAAGAGCGCCCAGTCGGCCAGGATCCTGTCCGGGTATTGTCCCTGCAACGAGCCCGGGGTCAATCGGTTCAAGTCCGGGCTGCGGCATTCCGGCGTGGTCAGGAAGCTGGACTGCAGCCGTGGCAATATGGACTTGGAAATAGAGTTCTTTCCCGCGTTCAACTACGCCCGCGACCCCCACACCACCCGGGCCAAGCTCGAGAACGATCTGAGCAAGCATCAACTTCAGACCGTCCACTTTGAGAGTGAGTCGGAGAAACTCCAGCTGGAGATCTTCGCCCATTCCAAACAGGTGGAGAAGGTGGGATTTCCCGAGGTGAAGTTCAGCCTCGAGGAAAAGCAAGGCATGCAGGGACGCGGCCTTTCTGCTTGGATCCGACTGTCACAGGGCCAGAGCCTGACCTTCATCGTCCACAGCCCCGAGAAGATCCTGCCCAGCGACGCCATGATGGAATCCTACCTCGACAAATTGGAGGAGGAGACGTTCGACTACTGGACCGGGTGGACCCGCCAGTGCACGTTCCGCGGTCACTACCGGGAAACCGTGGAGAGGAGCCTGCTCATCCTCAAGCTACTGACGTACAAGCCCACGGGGGCAATCGTGGCGGCGCCCACCTTTTCCTTGCCGGAGAACGTGGGCGGCAGCCGCAACTGGGACTACCGGTACTCCTGGGTCCGTGACACCGCGTTCACACTCTACGTCTTCCTCAAGATGGGCTATAGCGAGGAGGCGGAGGCGTACGTGAACTTCATTTTCGACCGGATCTTCCCGCACGCGCAGGAGGAGGCCGGACCGGGCTCGAAGCGGCCCTTCCTGCCGCTCATGTTCACCATCCGCGGCGAGTACGAGATCCCCGAGGTGGAGCTGAACCATCTGGAAGGGTACAAGTGCAGCAAGCCCGTGCGGATCGGCAACGCGGCCGTCTTCCACACGCAGCTTGACATCTACGGCGAGCTCCTGGACAGCATCTACCTGTACGACAAGCACGGCAACCCGATCACCTACGACCAGTGGCTCTCAATCCGGCGCATGATCAACTACGTGATGCAGGTGCGCCACGAGAAGGACATGTCCATCTGGGAGTCCCGCGGCCAGGTCCAGAACTTCCTCTACTCCAAGATCATGCTCTGGGTGGCGCTGGACCGCGGCGTGCGCCTCTGCGAGAAGCGCTCCAGCCTCCCCTGCCCGGACCGCCTCAAATGGATCCAGGTGCGCGACGAGCTCTACGACGAGATCATGGAAAAAGGCTACAACTTTGACCGCGGCCACTTCACCCAAAGCTACGAGAGCCGCGACGTCCTCGACGCCGCCGTCATGATTGCCCCGCTCGTCTTCTTCTGCCCGCCCAACGACCCACGCTTCATCAGCACCCTCGAGAAGATCCTCCAAAACCCCAATGAGCAGGGCCTCTCCAGCGCCAAGATGGTCTTTCGCTACGACCACGAGAAAGCTCGCGACGGTACCCCTTCCTATCATCCCGTCCCATCATCCCATCCCATACTGACAAAACAACGTAACAGGCGTCGGCGGCCGCGAAGGCGCCTTCATCATGGTCACATTCTGGCTCGTCGAAGCAATGGCCCGCGTAGGTTTTCTATCAACCAGTCCCTGATCAGATCAGTTACTAAGAGAGGAAACAGGCCGCAAAATACAACGTCCCCATCCCGAACCTCTGGAAACTCGCCCTCGCGCACTTTGACAGCATCCTCTCCTACTCGAACCACCTGGGCATGTTCTCCGAGGAGGTCGCCATCTCCGGCGAACAGATGGGGAATACCCCGCAGGCATTCAGCCATCTGGCCTGTATCAGTGCCGCGCTCAATCTCGAGAAGATGGGTCGTGATCAGGATGAGGCTAGTTCTTAGTCTGTTGCGAGTTGCCAATGGTGGCATTGGCTCCATACGGTTCTACTAGATTCTGCGGGTTATTTCATGCTTTTAGAAGGTTCTTTAGTTTTCACAGGTAGAAGCAAAATGGGATTGTTCTCTTTTCTTTACTTTACTCTTAAGAGAAATCGAATTGTTCGTATGATCACTTTGTTTGGGCAGGTCTACCGGTTACAGCCTGACAAGCCTGACCACCCTGCTCTCGTGGGACTGAGACAGCTCAGCTCAGCATCCGGCGAATTCTTGGATGTATATTGTTGTCCGTTTCCGTTGTTTATTTCGTTTTTCACATCCCCACCTTCTATCTGTCCGGTTAAATGCATCATGTCGTCAAGGTACTGCACTATTCTCCCGCAATGTGCTCTATTTTGGCGCGACAGGTGGTTTCACCCCACATAGCTTCGCCTTGATGAGCCTAGAGAGTAAGCCTCGCCTCTGGGATTCAAAGGTCCACATTAACCGCCTTTCCTCTGCCCGGCAGCACCAGGCCCAGGTGAAGGACTTGCGCTAGCCGTCGTCCGAGCATCCCTGACCGATGCAGAGCGTGAGAAGGCCCCTGCCGTGCCCATCGTTGTACTGGCACTGCGAAGCTCGATCTTCTTGCGCTCCATTTCAAGCTGTAACCACGCGAACGGTTAGCTTTGGTTTCTGCGGCCTGAACCGGAGCTGAAAATACATACCACCTTGCGCACTCTGGTCAAAGCAGCCGTATCACCGGCCACGATTGATCGACAATCATCTACATGGTAAGGAGGCGCGATAGTGACGGCATCTGCCACGATAATGTTGGGGCCGTCCCACCGTGCGGGCATTGTGCGGCTGAACGCATCGAAGATTTCCTGTGCCTCCCTCGTGACGCCCTTTCCACGCCGGGCTTCGTTCTCCTGCAATTTGCCAACGGCGCTGGCCTCTCGAGCTTTCAGGGCTCGAATGTCAAGCGCATGCACCGGAGGTACGGCGTCAGAGAAGGAGGGGCCCTCAGCGGAGTTGGCAGTGGGAGCTAGAGACAGGAGTTGGAATGACTGGATCCGCGATACCGGGATAATGCGGTAATCGCCCGCTTGTGACTGTTTGCCGTCGGCTGTATTAATAGCAACGAGGTTTGTGATGGGACAGGCGGTGAACAGAGTGCCCTCGATCGTAGAAGACGTGGGGGGTGCAGTACTAATGCGAATGCTACCACAGAAAACACTCAGCTATAGAGCTTAGGCTTGCAGGCCAGGTGCGCCAGAGCATCCCAAGCGGAATAGTACTCACCGTGCGCCAATCGCGCCGCTCAATGCCACTTCCAACGGCACCATGGCAGCTGCCATTCCCGCACTCGTAGCTGCACCCGAGGGACCTTGCGCTGGTGCTTTCACTCCGCCACCGTGGCGCTTGTTCTCGGCCATATGAATGTCGCCCTCGACAGAAGCACGTCGAAAGGAGGCAATCAAATACCCCTAAGTCTTCTGGAAACTGGGGCCAAGGTAGCTGCTGTATCGACGAGTATGCGCCGACCGAGCCACGCTGCTGCAAAACCGGAAAGTGACCGGCCGAAGTTGCTCCCAATTTTCACTCAATGGATGTCGTCCGGTAATTCAGGCCTCCGCTGCAATCACTTCTTCGCGGCAGTGATGAAGCCGACCAGATCGGACGAAGTGGGACGTTGCCGGAAGAGGAATTATAGGTTGACAAAGGAGCGACGGCAGAAAGGAAGAACAACGACAAGAACGAATCGATGCAAGCAATGCAAGACGAAAGAAAATCAACAATATTGAAAGAAGCTGGCCAAGCAGACAGGACGATTGACTGTGGCTGCTGGCTCAGGAGAGGGAAGACGGTGGATGTCGTCGTCGGGCGGCGGAGACAGAGAAGTCGCGGTGTTTTGGAGATGGAACGTTGCACTCATCATCGCCCAATCGGGTCTAGCGGCATCACCCATGAGCACATCATGTCAACCACACTTCGTCTACAGTACAGTACCGAGTAGAAGGCATTTCTACAAGATTTGAGAATTTGGTTCACTATGCTCTATTGCTCTTAGTAGAACAGAAAATCATCCATTTCCGTGAGCACCATTAAAGAAACATGCATCTAAATACACTGATATAGGTCATTTTTTACCATCATCATCTATGTGCCCCCGAGCCATAGACAGGCCATACCGCATTTTCGAGTCACACTTTCCTCTCAGGGCAACGAGGTCTTACGTCCAGCGCAGTTCGTCGTGTCTCCGTCGAAATTTAAACAATGTAGGTGGAAGCGGACACGTCACCACCACGGCCGGTCCAGTTGACGTGGATGTCCTTGCCCTCGGGGTAGTTCTCGTTGGCGCACTCGGGCTTGATGCGGAAGGTGTGGGCACCGAAGTAGTCACGCTGAGCCTGCAGCAGGTTGGCAGGGAGGTCACGGGTGCGGTATCCGTCGTAGAAGCTCAGAGCAGTGCTGAAGGCGGGGGTGGGGATACCCCAGAGGGCGCCCTTGCTGACAACGTTTCTCCAGCCCTGCTGAGCGTTCTGGATGGCGGTCTTGAAGAAGTTGTCGAACAGGAGGTTCTCCAGGTCGGGGTTGTTGCGGTAAGCGTTGGTGATGTCCTTGAGGAAGACGGAACGGATAATGCAGCCACCACGCCACATGAGGGCAATGGAAGGCTTGTTCAGCTTCCAGCCGTACTCGCGAGCAGCCTAATGGATCATTTGTCAGTCAATGCATGTAGCCTAGGGAGATGTGCAATGCGTTACCTCCTGGATGAGCATGAAGCCCTGAGCGTAGGAGATAATCTTGGAGGCATACAGAGCCTGCTCGAGGTCATCGATGAAAGCCTGCTTGTCACCGGTGAACTCGGGGGTAGGGCCGTCGAGGAGGCCGCTGGCACGGATACGCTCGTCCTTGATGGCGCTCAGGCAACGGGCGAAGACGGCCTCGCCGATCAGGGTGACGGGCATGCCAAGGTCGAGAGCGTTGATGGCGGTCCACTTGCCGGTACCCTTCTGGCCGGCCTTGTCAAGGATCTTCTCAACGAGGGGAGTGCCATCGTTGTCGTTGAAGTGGAGAACGTCACGAGTGATCTCAATCAGGAACGAGTCCAGGACACCCTTGTTCCACTTGGCGAAGACATCGGCAATCTCGTTGACGGGCATGCCCAGACCACGCTTCATGATGTCATAAGCCTGTCGTCATGTTAGTGTCTGTTCATTGAGATGCAAAGAAGAGGTGACTTACCTCGCAAATCAGCTGCATGTCACCGTACTCGATACCGTTGTGAACCATCTTGACGAAGTGACCGGAGCCCTCGTCACCAACCCAGTCACAGCAAGCCTCGCCGTCGCTCTTGGCGGCAATGCTCTGGAAGATGTCCTTGATGTGGGGCCAGGCCTCCTCGTTACCGCCGGGCATCAGAGAAGGACCGTACCGGGCACCCTCCTCACCACCGGAAACACCGCTGCCGACGAAGCGGATGCCCTTCTCCCTCAGGTACACGGTGCGGCGGTTGCTGTCGGGGAAGTGGGAGTTACCGCCGTCGATGATGATGTCACCCTCCTCGAGGTGGGGCAGGAGAGACTCAATGAAGTCGTCGACAGGCTTGCCGGCCATAACCAGCAGCATGATACGGCGGGGGCGCTTCAGCTTGGCGCAGAATTCCTCGATGGAGTGAGCACCAACAATGGACTTGCCTGGGAATCAGTTAATATGGCGTTCCCTCAATCGAAGTCTCGTTATAATCGACTTCGCAGGAAGTAGTGAGATGCTCACCCTTGGCCTCATTGGCAAGGAAGCGGTCGACCTTGGAGGTCGTACGGTTGTAGGCGCAGACAGTGAAACCGTGATCAGCAACGTTGAGGATCAGGTTCTGGCCCATAACGGCCAGACCGATGAGACCGAAATCAGCACTAGGTAAAGGACGCGCCGGTGCGCCGACATTGATGCCGGCCAAACGGGCGCTTGAGTCAGTTGGTAGATTCTCATGTCAATGGTTGAGATAGACGATTTATTGGGGAGCTGCAAATGCATGGTTTGAACGGTACGAAGGTTGAAAAATCAACGAGCTCAATTTTGGGCTCCTTGCAGCTCAACAGCAAGCTTGTCCAGCATAAGGTACAGCTTTGCGACGTTGCCGTCGATTCCGCAACGGTAGCGTAGCGGATTGAAAACCAGGGGGATAGAGTGATGATGCAGAGGATGGAAACGGATAACGTCAATAGTACTTACACAGCTTGGTCAGACATGATGGAGGATTGAAAGAGGGGTATATGTGGGATGAAGTTCAAGGAGATAGACCGTAGACGAAGAATCTACAGAAGCAGCTCCAGCAGAAGATGAGGAAGGGTATAGAATTAGATTTACGGAAGAGAAGGAAAGGAGAAGGAAGGAAGAGAGAAGAAGATGTCAGAGCCGGACTATTATTATTTTATTACTGTTAGGTGAAGTTACGGTCCTTGGATGCTGACGGAGCAACCTTCCGTCATGGTGGGACAGTGGGCAACGGGCGGGGCAGTAGAGAAGCAGAGGAGCAGAGTCGTCCGGTGAGTTGCAATCCTCTTGGTCTTGTCGCTGGATAGGTACGGTAGATAGATTCCTGGATGATTACTTTAGTATTAGTTGATCATGATTAATCCCACGGATAGGGGGATTGTTTAACAGATGTAATCAAGAACTACATGAACAATTGCCCTGCGCCTTTCCAGAGAACCCTGGATATGCTACTACATACACACACTCACAAGGTCCCTTTAACAGTCTTTCATAATTGTCCTCATTGTTAGAAAGAGAGCACGGAACTTCGGAGATGACGGTACCTTAGTTGATGGCGGGGCACAGGAGCTGTGTGCATGCCAGCATGGAGGGGCAGACATCCAAAAAATGTGCTGGACTAACTGGTAGTGGTGCTAGTGCCTCCAAGTCAGTATGCTCGGTGAAGCAAAGAGCCCATATACTTCCGATATCAACAGAATAATAATTACTCCGTCTACCAAATATTATTAGGTATGATTTGATTATTGCTAAAGCATGGCCACTTCTACACTATCCCCGTGGAAATGTTGGCTGTTATAGTCGTCTGTATTTACTAAGGCCCCTCCGGGCTTTTGTCACATCCGGTCTAGCAGGTAACATTGCATCATTTGCATGAATACTGAATCCATCTGATAAGCTGTTTGTAGCGCTCTAGGTCTTTGCTACATGATACATCAACGGAGTTCAGATGCCAATTGTCGCCTAGAAGATGATTTTGCAATTAACCGGCATTCATTTCTCCGTCTCACCAAGGATATCAGCATCTGATGGATTACTGATACAGAAGGTCTCGTCCCCCATGACGCCGTTGTCGGCTATTGCATTACCCAAAACGGCTTAGGGTGGGGGTTGCATCATTCTGTGGTAAATCCGTTGGCCGGCTTAGTAATTGAGGCAGTGGCTGAGCGGCTCTGGAACAATGATCTGCCGCAATCCTGAGACTCCCTACGGCGAGCCAGAAGAACCAGCAGTGTTTTCTCTTTCTTGGCGCAGCATGGACAATGAGTTGGATTGACCTCACTTGCGATTCGATTATTGCCTCTTGACAAAGACGCCTAGACTCCTGTCGACGCCTTCCACAACAATTCTCTCCGAATATACAGCCGTTAAGACACTTTGTCTCTTCTTTTCATCGGCTCAAAAGTGACTGCCTCTTGCATCTTTCGATTCTATCACCAATCTTCCATTGCTTTCTACGCAGTTGAACGGCGAGTTGAAGGATACAAGTCGAGCATCATTGTCTTGCATCAAATCATATAGATCCGGGATTCGGGACCTTTTTCAGGTGTGACGTCTGACGTGTGACTGCTCGTCAGTCAGGCCCTGAAGGTACGTGTCTGCTGCTACTCTTGCACGCGGCGCAATCAAACCATCCATACCGTATCTGTTTCGAACGCTCCGTTCATCATGTCCTTTCCGCCACCTCCAGGTTTCAAACAAACGCCATCCTCGCTTCCCGCGCGGCCACCAGCATCCGCAAACACAGCCGCCGCATCTTACCAACCTGCATACTCGGCCGCGCCGACATATACGGCACCAGCCGCCAGCAGTGGATATGGCGGCTCTGGCCCTCGGGCAGGCTATAATGCCTTCACAGCGTTCCAGCCTCGTTCCGTAGCTTCCAGTCAGCCTTATCGTACCAGCAGTCCGGCCGTCTCTACGCCGCCAGCTACTGCGGCTGGTTACGCGGCGCCGGCCGCTGCAAATTACGGTAGTTACTACTCTCAGCCACAGCAAACCTACCAGGGTGGACCCTCTTATTACGGCTCCGCTCAGTACAACGACACCACCTATGGCCCGTCTGTCCCTCATATTCAGAATCCGTTCACCACTCCAGGGACGGGGAGGAATCAGGGACGCAATGACCCCGGTCTAGATCCCGAGACAGAAGCCCAAATCGCGCAGTGGCAGAGCGCCTATGCCAACAAGGAGGAAGTCCCGGGAGGAGGCAGGGTAGCAGGTCGTCGCGATGGAGCTACGGGAATGCCAGGTGCCACCGTGGGGACCAACACACCGACCAGTGCGACAGCCACGAGTACTCCCACACCTACCCCCGGCCACGCAGAGCCATCTGCCAAGACCGTTGTGCGTTCCGGCGGTGGCCAGACCTGGGCTGATCCGACTCTGCTAGAATGGGATCCGGCGCATTTCCGGCTCTTCGTGGGGAACCTCGCGGGCGAGGTGACCGACGACTCGTTGTTGAAAGCGTTTGCGAGGTATTCATCCGTTCAGAAAGCGCGAGTCATTCGGGACAAGCGCACGCAGAAGAGCAAGGGTTATGGATTCGTCAGTTTCAGCAACGGCGATGACTACTTCGCGGCTGCTAGGGAAATGCAGGGCAAGTACATTGGCTCACACCCGATTTTGCTCCGACGGGCCACCACGGAGATCCGCCCGACGTCTAACAATAAGGGCGGGAAGAAGAATGCTGGCGGCCAAGGTGGAGGTCAAGCGGGGGGGAAGCTCAAGCACGACGGTGTCAAGAAGCCTGGCAAGACAAGGGGCGGACTGAAGATTCTCGGTTGAAGCATTTCCATTGTGTACGGATAGTATCAATAAATTAATGATTCGTAAGACATGTCATTTGCGTGTATGTACTGATCGCATGATATATAGTACAAATAATATCGTCGCAAGTATTTTCAATCAACCCGACTCCAAGCGCCATTGCCCATCAATTGGGACATCAATCAAACCACCAAACCACAAGAAATATATCATGCATGTATCATGCAATACCAACATCTATGAGCGACACAGATCAATGTATAATGTTGATTCGTTCGTTTCTCGGATCCCTCGCTTCAAACCCAGCCCATCATTTTTCAGTCAGAGAGCCTCACAGCGAAAGGCACAGTCGTCCCCATCCTCTCATCGACATCGAGTCAAGTAGCGTAATTCATAACATGGCGTATAAGGTATTTCAATTCAAATCGTAATGCATAAGTCATGCACAGCATAGAAGATCGTCTCGACGTAATCCATAGTCCGTAAACATCCAGGATGGATAAAAGAGAGGGAGAGGCAGCGAGGCAGGGAGGCTACCCCTCCTCGACCGTCTCCTCATCAACAGCCCGTTTGCCCGAGAAGAAGGAAACGTGGTTTTGCATAGCGTAGATGCCGAAGCCGGCCAGGGCGAGGATGATGAAGAGGACGATGATGATGATGGCGATGGTGATGTTTTTTTTGACCATTGTTCTTTTCTTTCTTTCTCCCGGGGGAGAGGGGTGGATATATATATGTGTGTGGGTATGTATATAAAAGTCCAAGATGAAGGTCGATCTGATAGGCTCAGACTCAAGCTCTCGTAACCAAAATGTAAGGTAGATATGTAGACTTAGATAGATGAAGGGCAATCGAACCCTCGAAACGGAAAATCTCCGTAGCAAGGGGGTTAGATACAAGAGGAAGAATGAACAGAGGTAAGAGCAAGGGAAGAAATGGAAAATTCTTCGAGGGGCCATGTGCATGGCCGGGTAGTTTTAAGGGACGTGGCCCAGCCATGTTGATTTTCCTTGTGAAGTATCAACTGTCGGTGGCTGGCAGAGTGTACTTGGGCACGTCGCTCCTGATTGGGTTGAGGGTACTTAAGCTGTCGGGCTAGTTGTTAGGCGGACCAGGTACCGAGTCCTTTGGGCCCAGCCTCCGCATTTTCGGAGTCCACGACTTGGATGGTTGACGGTTGACATTTGACAATTTGACGGAGGTAAATCATGTTGAGGGCCAGTTCATTTTTTCTATCAAGGAGATTGATGTTGTTGAATGGTCTTCTATCCGGTAGGAAGATAATGTCTTTTTTAAAGGCTTCATGCCCTGAGTCGGGGTTTGTATCTTCTTGGCTTGAATCCCCACTGTTGGCAGATATGCTGCGACCTTCAGTCCAGGAAATCCGTTTGCTTAATGGTGACTCGAAAGCTGGAAGAAGATCTCGAGCTACAGAATGGCCTGCATGCTTCACAGAGGAAGAAGGGAACGGGATAATATATGCTCCGTAGCTATGGAGAAGCACTGGTGTATAGGGTTCTCCTTTTAGGGAAACAGCTTCTACGTCAGTCAGAACTACTCCGCTACTCTAGACTACTACTCATATCGGTTCGATCATCACCGATCCGATGCTTGGCACTTCTGCAAGATGACCCAATTTCTGGACAATAGTCTGATTTCGCTTAGATCGCTTGTGTCTTAGCTAGGTCAACGGATACTCGGGTCTACCAGACTCGCAAGCGGTGATCTCATTGTGACCGCAGTTGTCCCATTTCCATCGATGGACACACGCACATGACTGGACCAAATCCCTGGATCAGAACACTGCGTCGATGGAAACACAGTACAGTCGGACACTCGGCTTTTGTGTTATCCGATATGAAGCTGCTCATCGGCATGGATGAGGTTGACGGACATCTGGATCATGCCGAGATCGCGCATGTCACCAATAGCGATGTGACTATCGATCCAACTGATGCACAAATAAGGTATGCTCGGTCAATACAGATCAGACATCCGGGGAGGCATTACTAAACCTGCCTGACGTAATTTGTTTTCGTTCCTCATCTATTCGGGTTGCCTTATCGTCTGATTGCATATCTATATAGGCCATTTCTCCAATTCCTCGATGTCTTCAATGTGCAAGTCCTCTATCCTACATGTAACCTGATCTGCTGCCTCCATCATGGACGATGAGCGCGCCGTCGAGCATCGAAAGGAGGTGAACGCTTCCCCAGAAGGGCAATCTTCTCATGACATGACTGCGAATTCTACAGCTTCCCGAGCAGCTTCAAGTTCCGACAGTGAAGAACATTCTTCGATCGACGATGAAAAATCGACTGAATTGGACAATGGCAGTCCCAAGTCCACTCGTGATGGACAGTACGGTGACGACTACGTCAACCGTGTTCTCTCCCGTCGACAGACCAGCCGTGGAAGCGAAGGCGCTGAGGATATGGCTCAGATTGCGAAGCTGATGTCTCGCATGTTTGGCAAGGAAAGGAAATCCGTTTCTGACGAGGAGAAAACCCGACACGTCGGTGTCACATGGAAGGGCTTGACAGTCAAAGGGGTTGGCCTGGGAGCTGCCTTGCAGCCTACCAACGCTGATATCTTGCTTGCTGTTCCTAGACTAATCAAAGGCTTCTTGACAAGAGGCAGGAAAGGAATCGGTGCGGGCCATAAGCCATTGCGGACTATACTCGATGATTTTACGGTGTGTCTTCCTGTCTAACTTTGACTAATGCACTGTTGATGTGCTCAGGGCTGCGTGAAACCAGGTGAGATGCTCCTGGTCCTTGGACGGCCGGGGTCTGGATGCTCGACTTTTCTGAAGGTGATCGGCAATCAAAGGGCAGGATATAAAAGCATTGAAGGAGATGTACGCTATGGCGGCGCAGATGCTGGACTGATGGCCGACAAATACCGCTCCGAAGGTACAATTGGGATCTTATTCTCACTGCAAACATACTCTCGCTGATTGAATCGCAGTTTCCTATAATCCGGAAGATGATCTTCATTATGCAACTTTGACCGTCCGGGATACTCTGTCGTTCGCTCTTAAAACTCGCACGCCAGACAGAGCATCGCGCATTCCAGGGGAAAGCCGAAAGGACTATCAGAACACATTCCTCACTGCCATTGCCAAATTGTTCTGGATTGAACATGCGCTCGGCACAAAAGTCGGCAACGAGCTCATCCGTGGTATCTCGGGAGGAGAGAAAAAACGTGTATCTATTGCCGAGGCCATGATTACCAAAGCCAGTACGCAATGTTGGGACAATTCGACCAAAGGCCTTGACGCCAGTACAGCCCTGGAATATGTACAGAGTCTGAGGACTCTTACCGACATGGCCAATGTATCCACGCTTGTCGCGCTCTACCAAGCCTCTGAGAATCTTTATAACCTGTTTGACAAGGTCATGTTGATCGAAGAGGGCAAATGCGCATACTATGGAAGCGCTCAACATGCAAAGGCCTATTTTGAACGCCTAGGTTTTGAATGTCCCCCGCGGTGGACCACCCCGGACTTTTTGACATCGGTCAGCGATCCACACGCGCGGCGTGTCAAAAGTGGGTGGGAGGATCGAGTCCCAAGATCTGGTGAGGACTTTCAGAGAGTGTACCGCAAGAGTGATACCTACAGGGCTGCCCTGCAGGAGATTGACCAGTTCGAGAAAGATTTGGACACGCAGGAGCACGAACGTGAACAGGCGAGGCAGAAACTGCCGAAGAAGAACTACACCATTTCCTTCTATGAACAGGTCATCGTTCTAACTCGTCGACAATTCCTGATCATGTACGGCGACAAACGGACCTTGGTGGGAAAATGGTCCATCCTGACCTTCCAAGCTTTGATTATAGGAAGTTTATTCTACAATCTTCCTCCAACAAGGTTCGTCGATATGTTCACTAAAGGATGACTCTCAGACTGATCTATGTCCTAGCCGTGGTGTATTCCCCCGAGGAGGCGTCATGTTCTTGATTCTCCTCTTCAATGCGTTGCTCGCGATGGCAGAACTTACAGCTACTTTTGAAAGTCGACCCATCATGCTGAAGCACAAAAGCTTGTACGCTCATCTTCTGCAGACCACAGTACAAGACTGACTATCTTAGCTCCTTCTACCGCCCATCCGCCTATGCTCTGGCCCAGGTGGTTGTTGACGTTCCATTGGTCTTCATCCAGGTCACTCTTTTCGAGTTGATTGTATACTTGTAAGATCCTTGTCAAGCTTCATGTCCTGCGATTTGACGCTAACTCTTTGTTGAAGTATGGCAAATCTCTCGCGGACCCCGTCCCAATTCTTTATCCAGTTTCTGTTCATTTTCATTCTCACAATGACAATGTATTCTTTCTTTCGGGCTCTCGGGGCGGTGTCAGCTTCTCTTGACGTCGGTATGTGCCAACTGTGCTCTCCTCGACAAAAATATTTGCTAATTGAACAGCTACGCGTCTTACCGGAGTTGCCATACAAGCATTGGTCGTCTATACAGGTAAGATGGAATTTCTCGAAATGGCACCCTTTCTCACGTCATTCTAGGTTATCTCATCCCGCCATGGAAGATGCGTCCATGGCTCAAGTGGCTGATCTGGATAAACCCCGTTCAATATGCGTTTGAAGCTATCATGTCCAATGAATTCTACAACCTCAACATTCAGTGCGTAACGCCATGGATTGTACCAGACGGCCCCAATGCGCAGCCCGGCCACCAAAGCTGCGCAATCCAGGGAAGCAGTCCGGACCAGCTAGTTGTCCAAGGCTCGAATTACATCAAGGCTGCTTTTACATACACTCGGTCTCATCTATGGCGGAACTTTGGTATCATCATCGCGTGGTTCGTTTTCTTCGTCGCCTTGACGATGGTCGGTACGGAGATGCAGCAGCCCAACAAAGGCGGCAGCTCAGTTACAATTTTCAAGAGGAACGAAGCGCCAAAGGAAGTTGAGGAAGCAGTGAGAAATAAAGAACTTCCCGAGGATGTGGAATCGGGACAGAAAGAGAATGCTGCCAATGCCGATCCCGAGAAGATCCAATCCGGAGAGTCTGGGAATGAAGTCAAAGATATTGCTCAAAGCACGTCTATCTTCACTTGGCAAGATGTCAACTACACCATCCCTTATAAGGGCGGGCAAAAGAAGCTTTTGCAAGGCGTACAGGGATATGTTAAACCCGGTCGCCTCACTGCCTTGATGGGAGCTTCCGGAGCAGGGTCAGTCATCCAGTCATGCCGATCATGACTTCGAATCCACGTAGCTAACAGAGGTCATCAGGAAAACCACTCTTCTGAACACGCTGGCACAGCGGGTCAATTTTGGTGTCGTCACTGGTACCTTTTTAGTAGACGGAAAGTAGGTCTTACTGCCACGGTTCGCATTCAGGGACGTCGCTTACAATCTTAGGCCACTTCCTAAGAGTTTCCAAAGAGCAACTGGTTTTGCCGAACAAATGGATATCCACGAGCCCACCGCAACTGTCCGGGAGTCTCTCCGTTTCTCTGCGCTTCTGCGGCAGCCTAAAGAAGTCCCTATTGAGGAGAAGTACGACTATTGTGAGAAGATCATTGACCTACTTGAGATGCGCCCAATTGCGGGTGCGACTGTGGGATCTGGAGGGTCGGGCCTGAACCCCGAACAACGCAAGCGGCTCACCATTGCACTGGAGTTGGCAAGTAAGCCCGAGCTTTTACTCTTTCTTGATGAACCTACGTCAGGCCTTGATTCGCTTGCCGCGTTCAACATTGTCCGGTTTCTTCGACGGCTTGCGGATGCAGGACAAGCGATTCTCTGCACGATTCACCAGCCGTCTGCGGTCCTGTTCGAGGAGTTCGATGACCTCCTACTGTTGCAAAGTGGAGGTAGGGTTGTGTACAACGGAGAACTAGGCCAGGACTCGAAGAATCTGATTGAGTATTTCGAGTCGAACGGTGCTAAGAAGTGTCCGCCTCATGCGAATCCTGCTGAAGTATGTCTTATACCCATCCGCTGAAACTTAACTGACATAGTTCCTAGTATATGCTCGAGGTCATTGGCGCCGGCAATCCAGACTATAAGGGAAAGGACTGGGGAGACGTCTGGGCCCAGTCTCCTCAATGCAAACAACTGGCCGAAGACATTGACAAAATCATCGACTCCCGCCGCAATGGCGAAAACAGACAGAATAAAGATGACGACCGGGAATACGCAATGCCCATCTGGACCCAGGTCGTGACCGTCACCAAGCGGGCGTTCGTCGCATACTGGAGATCTCCAGAGTATACGCTGGTAAGTGTGTAGTTCCTTCTCGGAGACTTGAATCTAACAGCCGCAGGGCAAATTCCTTCTCCATATCTTCACCGGACTCTTCAACACGTTTACATTCTGGCATCTAGGAAATAGCTACATCGACATGCAATCGCGGCTCTTCTCGATCTTCATGACTCTCACCATCTCACCGCCCCTGATCCAGCAGCTTCAGCCCAGGTTCCTGCACTTCCGGAACCTTTACGAATCTCGCGAGGCCAACTCGAAGATTTACTCGTGGACCGCGATGGTCACCAGTGCCATCCTCCCGGAGCTGCCCTACTCCATCGTCGCAGGATCCATCTACTTCAACTGCTGGTAAGCTCCCATATCCCCCATCTCCTCGATTAGGCGCCGCACTGACACAACAAGGTACTGGGGCATTTGGTACCCCCGCGACTCCTTCAGCTCCGGCTACACCTGGATGCTGCTCATGGTCTTCGAGCTCTACTACGTCAGCTTCGGCCAGTTCATCGCCGCCTTCTCCCCCAACGAGCTCTTCGCCTCCCTCCTCGTCCCCTGCTTCTTCACCTTCGTCGTCGCCTTCTGCGGCGTCGTCGTCCCCTACGCCGCCCTCCCCCACTTCTGGCAGTCCTGGATGTACTGGCTCACCCCCTTCCACTACCTCCTCGAGGGCTTCCTCGGCGTCCTCACCCATAACATCCCCGTCCGCTGCGTCAGCAGGGAAATGACCTCGTTCTCAACCCCAGCTGGCGAAACCTGCCAGAGTTACGCGGGCGCCTTTGCGAGACAGGCTGGCGGGTACGTCCAAGAGGCTGCGGGTGGCCTATGCTCGTATTGCCAGTATTCTATCGGTGATGCATATGTACTCTCCCCTCCTCTAACCCCTGCACTCCGTGTCTATAGCATAACTGATGTCCATTTCCAGGCGGCGACGTTCAACGTCTTCTACTCGCACAAATGGCGCGACTACGTAAGCTGTCTCTCCCTATTGCTATTGTTGCAAGCGAATGACACTGACAAAAACAGGGCATCTTCTGGGCTTTCACCATGTTCAATTTCATGGCCGTCTACTTCTTCTCCTGGCTTTATCTTCACGGCGTGGGCGATTTGAAGCGGTGGATTAGTGCCCGGAAGGCGAGGAAGGGTGTACAGTAGAGCCACGACTAAAGACGGCGTTTGGGGTTGTTTTCTGCTCGGTTCTCATGTATTATGATCTAGATATCCAATTATTGCAAATGTTTCATGCGAGAATTGAAGATGTGTATGTTATGTATCATTCCAGTATTTGTACAGTCCAACATGCATTCGCCATACAACGATACCTCCTTGCCTACATCTGATAAGATTAACTCGCCCCAGAAGTAGGCGGCGGCGGTCCAGGCTGAGCAGCCAGATTCGAAACCGGCAGAGACTGGTGACTGTGACTGTGACTGTGACTGTGCGGATTCCACGTATTCGACGGTGTAGCCGACTGATTAGGCACCGAAGAGTGGCCGCCATCTGCACCGTTCATTAATCGAGGACGCTTGGCTTGGGGACCTGCTTGGGGACTCCGGAGATAAGGCGAGGTGTTCTGGCTGGATGGGGCCGAGGCGCCGCCGGTGTGCGAGGACGATTGATCCGGGCTTGAGGCGTGGGCGGGGCCCGGAGCCGGCTGCAGGGTTCGCGGCCTGGGGTGTGCGGATGTAGATACAGATGCAGGTGTAGACGCAGACGCAGACGCAGACGCAGGCGGCTCATCCGTCGCGCGGGGTTTGGCGTCCGTGCTGCTGCGATCATCGAGCGGAGGATTGCCATATCCGACG
This sequence comes from Aspergillus hiratsukae, assembly GCA_014281905.1. NCBI lineage: Eukaryota > Fungi > Ascomycota > Eurotiomycetes > Eurotiales > Aspergillaceae > Aspergillus > Aspergillus hiratsukae. The sequence continues at coordinate 22,313 of JACBAD010001925.1, forward strand.
CCGACGCGACCCATGCTCTTGTCGTGCATCACGACCCGCTTCCACTTGGCAACGACGCTATCGTAGTCCCAGCGAGACGAATGGGGGCTGATCTGGCTTTCTTTGGCGTCTAGCTCCCGCGCAACAGCGGGTGGGAGCGGTAGGGTGTCGGGCGGGAAGAGCGCGAATTCTCGGGGCCATTGGCAGGAACCTAGCTTCTCGACCTGCGCGCGTAGCTGGTTGGCTTCCTGCTGGACGCGAGCGAGCTGTTCGTCCAATAGTTTCCGTTTCTCCACCTCCCGGGCGAACGCGCGGGTAATCTCAAGGTGCCATCCCTCTAGTCGGGTCTCCGGTGGCAGCGAGGCCCAGTGTTTGAAGGCCAGCTCGAGATGTCTCAGGCTCATGTCTTCATGTTGCTGTGCGCTGCGGCTGATCATGTTAGCGTCCAGGCCGAGTCCGGGCCGAGAGTTGTTCGCGGATTCCGCGGACAGCTGATCCGATTGCCACAGGTCAATTTTCGCTCGGATTGCCTGTCGTACGATATCAAGATGCTCTACCCCAGGAGGTTTCAATGGAAAAGATGATGGCGACGGGAAAGGGTTGGCAGAGAAGAGGCTGGGAGGCGGGGGCAGCAGCTGAAGACAGAGCGAGGGGAATGTCTCGGACTGAATATCGAAATCGAACGGTGAAAGCCTAGGTCGCATCCTGGAACTACTGTGCGCATCGTCGTTAGCAGACCCTTATTCACTTTCCGCAATTCTTAACCCGCAGGGACGGACACGCACGTTGCAGCTTTGATATTATCCAGAACCTCTCGCAGAGCCAGCTCCAACGCCCTCATTGTATCCGGATCCTTGGCGCTGGCACCCCTACTCGCGTAGTCCGGAAGCTGCAGCGACCCCGTCCGAGGCTGCGAGGCCGCGAACCGCGACCCCTCCGGTGTCTGGCCCGGATTGGGAATGTCATTGATGACACCGGTCGCATGCCACGTGGGCGTGTTAAACATCATCCTGATCGCGCCCTCGCGCGGCTTCGCGCCGTGTTCCCCTCCTGCAAAGTGCTCTGAGGGGCCCTTGCCCATGGCCCGTTCAGGAGTATCCCGTTTGCCGGACGATGTGCGAGCCTGGCGTCTGGTGATGCCGCTTCGGATGCGCCGAATCTCCTCTACGTCGTGGATCCCGTCGGGCTTTTTCTTAAAGAGAAATTGGTCCAGGTGCCGGCCAAGGGACGACGACGTGAAGGCCTGATGACAGTACTGGCATTTTCGGTCCTTGACAGAAGCCGGATTCTTTGACTGGCCTGCCGATTGGGATTGGTCGTCTTCGCCTCCACCAGGAGAGTTTTCTGGGGTATCGTTCGGACGAGAGGGTGTGGTGTCCGCCATTGTTTCACAAGAGCGCGCGAAATTCAAGTTGCTGGCGAACGTGGAGTCGCGGTGACACCGGAAACGCGTTGACCAGCTCGCATCCGAGGGAAGCTTTGCAGCTCAATGCATGAAAGAAGAAGGCCCGCGCTTGTGCGTCACAAGTGGAACAATGAAGAGTGGACACGGAGATTGGAAGTGAGGGACGTGATAAAGCTGCAGGTGATGGGAACAAGGAAGAAAGATGGCTGAGCTGGAACGAGAAGAGGAAAAACAAAGAAGAAGCAAGGAAGACGAGGAAGAACGAGAAATGTGAACGTGACGATCGACCAGCGCCAAGCTTTGCGGTGGGGAACTTCGAGTCCGCGTCTTGCACCGAGGTAGAGACAGATAGAGATAGAGAGACATAGAACTTGAGAATAGCTTCCATTTACATCTATAACAATGCCTTTTCTTGAAGGTCAATGCACTGGCTAGACTAGCTTACAATGGCTCAAAAGCAAGGGACACATTGATTTATGGCTGCGATTATGGTTCTACCTCGTGTCTGACAACAATGATAACCACCAGCTGGACGCACATCAATCAAGCTAGAAACTATTGTGATGCCTCTTTGATCTTTTCACCGATATACTCAGCTAGTGTCAGCATCTTCTCCTCCTGGAATCGTCGTCCGACGATCTGAAGACCGGCCGGTGCACCGTGGTAGATGTCGGCATCGTCTGAGAAGAAGTTAGCGAAAAGTCTCAAGAAATCAACTCCATTGAACAATAAGATGCGCTCACAATCTTCATAAGTCAGCCTATCCACCTCGCTCAGGAAGTCATCCCGTGGTCGAGCCACGTCAATTGTTTTGTCTGCACGAGTCACCGGGAACGCGACACTGGTGTAGTCCAGCAGATTCACGAATTCTGTATAGCCAACATGACGATATTTCTGAGGCATCACGGCCGCGTGTGGTGCACACGGGCAGATGAGTCCGTCCACCGGCCGTCCGGTGCCTGTCAGTTCAGCAGTACTGTTCCAGTATTCCATATAAAGCTTTTGGTATTCTCGCTTCTTGACATTCAAGGCTGCAAGTTCCAGAGCGGTCTTGTGAGTGAGTTTAGTGTCGACTATGATCTGGGGAGCAGGTTCTTCTCCAGATAGTCCAAAGTGATACACGATATCTGCTCCGCCGTCCGAGGTGAAAGCTTGATCCTGTCGGTCTGTCAGTATACTTAGACTGCAAGAAAGAGGACAATGAAGGGAACATACACACAAGTCGACTGCGATGCTGTGAGATGGCGGTTTCCATTCAATGACCTGATATCCAACTTTGTCAGCTTGACATAGGCCATACGCCATTGCTATAGTTTTCATACCCTGTGTCCGAGCCTTTTCAGCGTTTCCTCCACGGTCTTCATAGCCCGTGCAATAGGAGGGTGAGGCTTGATGATCCCGTCGTCGTGCATAACAGCAAAAGCAAGCTTGGAAGGATCGGCTGCTGACTGCTTAACCAGAGCCTCAACCTCTTGTTCAATATCTCCGCGCCAGGGTACCTCAAGCACCAGCGGATCATGGAACCAGGGCTCTTGGCTGAGTACCGCCTTGAAAAGGAGTCTCAGAGAGCGGGCTGTTGTCGCAAGGGGACCAATAACCGATAGGATTGTATTTTGGCCGTCCATGGAGTTTGCCGCACCCTCGTACGGTACCCTGCCGGACGAGGGACGTAGTCCGTAGAGGCCGTTGAATGCAGCCGGTATACGGACGCTACCGCCAATATCAGTCCCAAACCCTACAGGAGACCCTCTCAAAGCGATAAGCGCGCCTTCCCCACCCGAGCTTCCTCCACACGACAGGAGTCGGTTCTGCGGGTTTGTTGTATACTTGATGATGTGGTTGACTGTTTCTCCTGACATCAGAGTCGCCGGCACACTCGTCTTGCAATACAGCACAGCTCCGAGGTTGCGAAGCTCCCCGACAAGCTCGCTTTCAAACACGCCTTTTCTTGGATCTTCCTTTTGGCCCTGGAACGTACCGATCCAGCCGACATATCCCATCGTCGTATCCACGCCTCGCACATGAAACTGGTCCTTCAGACTGACCGGAAGACCGTGAAGAGGCCCAACAGGCTTCTTGTGCTTTGCGAAGTAGGCATCGAGTCTTTTGGCGTCTTCAATAGCTGCCTCGAAGAACACTTCATGCAGACAGTGCACCTGGACACTGTCAACAAACGGCATACAATATAGTTGCTAGCAGATGTACAAGCTGGTGCGCCAGAGCAGCCCTATGGCAGAATGCCTCCGTTACCTCCACAGCAGTCCAGTTCCCAGACGTCGTCTGCTTCGCGATATCCACGGCATCGTTGCTGGTGATCTCTAGCTCTCGAGGACTCAAGAACTGCTCAATGTAACCAGTAACATCCCGTAGTTCGGATGGTGATGGGACCGGAGTCTGAATCCTCCACTTGGCGGGAATTGCATCGAGGATGGACTGGCGTTTGGCATCAGCCAAGGACCTCCAGTCTACAGTCATTGTGCTTAACAGCTTCGTTTTTTAAACTTATGGGATATAATTGAGAGTGGCGTAGTAGAAGGGACAATCCGTCCGGTAGGGAACGTCCACCTTAAATCGGATGCAAGCAGTTGGAGAATGGGGTCATCTTCTTATCTTAGTTATCAGGCAGCTACTATCTTTCCTGATTAGGCAGGTCGGGAGACATGCCCTGGCGTGAGATCTTATGAAGATAACCGAGGGTGTTGATGATAATGCGGAACCTCATAAAGTCAGTCGCAGCGGGGCATGCGGGGCAGCGTTATCTATCTAGCAACGTCTAAAGTCCATCTCGTATTCCGTTTCTCCAACAGAGATACGATATAGTTGGAGAACCATCGAATGTGAATTTGCGGAGTAGTTGGAGTCCTCGGAACATGTAGATAAGAGCTATTCGGCATTGAGGTAACTCATCAGTATGTTGTAGTAGGCCTGGCGAACCTGTCCTTTCCCGCAATGGATATCCAAACAACTGAATTGCCGATCTTCAAGAAGAGACCGCTGAAAGAACGAAGTCTTTGTCCTCAGCATAGTATTAGCGGCTCAATCTAGCCTTTCAATGGCTTGAGCTTCTGCACTGCCCGTCTCGTAGAGGCTTGCTGCAATAATCCCCCAATCACTGCTTTCTATACCAGGTCTCACTTCGCTGTGTGAGCTCACAAGAGTGATATAGATCCAATCCCACGATTCCGATAACAGTTCACACCGGAGTTTGAGCTGGAGTGGCCGCCAAATCATCATTTGGGTCCGCCGGAAGAGATGGTGGAGCCGGTTAATGGCAGCCTTCTATATGTCGAACTCCGCGGTAGATTCTCCTGGCTAACAGGATGGATCTATCCCCTTGCGATAATGGGCATCTTTGCCATCACTGGAGCACATGATTCTCGTTTCTGACTGGCATATAGCCTATAGAGATACCCTGAGAGGGATATCACAGCATTCGAGATTTCAGACCGTCAACCATGACACTCAGTTGCAGACATTTGTCGGACGTTCAGATTTACTCGCTTTCCGGCCATCCAGCCCTTCCACTTGCCAAATGGTGCCTTATCAGATCTGTCGGACGTACAACATGGCCAGTCAGCCAACCAATCCGGGCAAGTGCCAGGGATAATTTTCGGTACTGCATGCCATGCAAAGCGAGAGGTGCCATCCATGTACACGGCATCCCCCGAGCGAAGGCGGATGATCTCACAATCAGTCCCATCGTCATGGCTGATCAGAAAGAGGCCATCGCAGCCGAAACTGATGCTGATCAAGCCCACATCGCACTCCTCGCTGACATCCCGGTGAGGGCTCAGAGTGTCACCAGGGGAATAAACATTCAATATGGCCGCCTCAGCTTTTGTTTGAGGAAATGCTGCGTGCAGTAGATTGGCAATATCTGCAGGAAATGAAGGCGGGGGTCCCGAAGGATATTCTTTAGCAGTCCAGTCATATTGACCGCCAAGGGTCACCCAGCGCAGCTTCTTGGTGAGCATTTGCTGAACGGTAACCGGTTTATGGACTTGCGCATCTTTAGGAAATAAGACTCTAGATGGGTCGTCTGCAAAGAAAGAGGGAATATGTGGTGCTATGGTGCCATCTTCCGGTGGGGACACGGCAGTGTTTGGTTGACTTGCAGCTTGACCAGGGTAGGTGACGTGGTAATGCAGGTGAAGATTGGTCTGATGCTCCGGATTTGACAGATCTCGATGGAACAATCGAGAAAGTAACTCTACTTGTACGGCAGAAGGGAATATGGAAGGGACCATTTGCAAACCTACCACATGTTAGGAGTCGATTGCTCTGCTTCTTGGTTCCGCTCGCTCTCAAGGAGACCAGGGCTATGCTAACCGGAGACAGATTTGTGTATATAGACAGGTATAGTCTGAGGAAGAGAGTCCTCATGTTCTCCGGCAAATTGCTGGAAAATCGGACGAAGGTCATGACTGGATACCCAGTGCGACAAAGATATATTGTCTGGAAGATCATTGGGATCCAGAGCGTTTAGGTCAATTATTGTCCCATCTGTATTGATTTCAGAAAGGGTGGTCTTTTGAAAAGACTTGTAACGTTGTCGGACGGCATCAGGGGGGCGTTCATGAGCATTGAGCTCTTTGATATGAGGCATGGCACGCTGCAAACTGCGGGGATAAGCTTTAGAAGTATAGAAATGATCGCCAAGATCAAAGCTATGTCGCTGTGCTTTTCACCTTGAACCAGATTCGTCCCAGAGAATTCCAGTCCGTCACTTAGTCTAGATGATTGATCGTTAAACCTCTGGTATTCCCCACCATCCAGTCAGTGTGGCTGTTCAAATCAAAGAGACAAAGACAGAAAAGAAGAAAAAAAGAACTATCACGGAACGCGCTCACCGCCTTTGTCGCGTGGGAATCGATTGTTTGTGTACATCCATTTCACTATTTCTTGGCTGACCGCCTTTGTCTCCCCACCATCAAAAGCAGGGACGAAAATAACAACAAGCCTCGTTCAATTCAAGATTACTCGACTCGACGATCGGATCGACAACCCTTCGGACGCACGTCAGTCATCGATTTCGGTCAATCTTGGCCCTTGGATGATCCTGTGCGGTGTCTGACGCGGAATCGGCCAGCTCTCTCCCTAGCTTGGAGTTTCCATTCATCCCTATCCGCCCCTCCTCGCAGCTATTAACATCAATTGAACCCCATCTTATTCCTTCTTGTCCGAGCGATCTAGTGGACACTGTGCATTTAACACTGTTGGACTCCACTTGCCTGCAGTCTTGCCCAGCACTTAGCTCGTGATTTTTCTCGTCCTACGAGCAAAAGTTGATTGATACGCTTGATCGAGAATCGTTGGCAAGGCGACTGTCACCATGGAGAATTACCAGAAGATTGAGAAAATTGGAGAGGGTATGTACTATGACCTAGTTTCTGCATGTCTACTATGCTATTTCGCGTACATTTCCTCCAATCACCAGCATGGAAATAATCGATCTAACCTGTTTATCCCATGGCTAGGAACCTACGGTGTCGTCTACAAGGCCCGTGAACTCACCCATCCCAACCGTATTGTTGCCCTGAAGAAGATCCGACTTGAAGCAGAAGATGAAGGTGTTCCGAGCACTGCCATTCGTGAGATCTCCCTTCTCAAGGAGATGAGCGATCCGAACATTGTACGACTCCTGAACATTGTCCATGCCGATGGCCACAAACTGTATCTGGTTTTCGAATTTCTTGATCTCGATCTCAAGAAGTACATGGAGGCTCTTCCTGTTAGCGAGGGTGGACGTGGAAAGGCGTTGCCCGACGGTTCTGCGTTGAGCAAGAACCTGGGCCTCGGAGATGCTATGGTCAAGAAGTTCATGGCCCAACTGGTGGAAGGAATCCGTTATTGCCACAGCCATCGTATTCTACATCGTGATCTCAAGCCTCAAAATCTGCTCATTGACCGTGATGGCAATCTGAAATTGGCCGACTTTGGTCTGGCAAGAGCATTCGGTGTCCCTCTGAGAACCTACACACACGAGGTGAGACCATTGGACCATATTGACTGTCATTGAACGTACAATACTTATATGGTGCTCCAGGTTGTGACACTCTGGTACCGATCTCCCGAAATCCTGCTCGGTGGTCGTCAATACTCTACTGGTGTCGATATGTGGTCCTGTGGCGCTATTTTCGCCGAAATGTGCACACGCAAACCCTTGTTCCCTGGCGACTCCGAGATTGACGAGATTTTCAAGATCTTCAAGTATGCATATTGTAGCAATTGGGATATTGGGCCAATTATTGACTGACGTCTCTCACCACAGACTCCTTGGTACTCCTGACGAAACCATCTGGCCTGGCGTCACCTCATTCCCTGACTACAAACCAACATTCCCCAAGTGGAAGCGCCAAGAACCCCATACACTGGTCCCTGGCCTGGAGGCGGATGGTCTTGACCTTTTGGAGGCTCTTCTAGAGTACGATCCCGCCCGTCGAATTTCCGCGAAACAGGCCTGCTTGCACCCATACTTTGCACACGGTACCGCTTACTACTCGGGTCGCGGCAAGAGAAATGGATATCACTAACTGACGACTTGACACGATTTTACTTTCGTCTGTAATGTATGTATGCATGCGAGGCCGACAGATGCCGAAAACACTGCAAGCCGTTGGCAAAGCAGCTGACCTCGCTTACTTACTCGCCCTGCTGGTCTGTGACTCGTTACCAATGTGTCGGGCGCTGTCTCTTCTTTCTTTTCATCTTATTTCTTTATCCTTTTACTGGCTGCAATTGTTGTCTACGGCGTTAGTGCGGTGTGATAAGGCAGGAAAGAGGTTAGGTTACTGGATATTTCATGGACCATTTTCCATTTCGCAGAAGCGTAAATATTACATATTTGTTTCAATATCTTGTATCGCCCACGTTGGATCACCATTGCACAGCTGGCTTCCCGTAGCTGGTAGTGCTTACCAAGATGACAAGAGCCGACATGGTCAAGAGTACGCAGAAGTCTAAAAAAGGAGCTGAGAATGCAACAGAATACAGGGAATCTGAGTCCCGATCCAGGGAACAGGGCCACAGGGCGTCTTAACTGGGATCATTAACCTCGATCAGCCTTGCCAGCTTCCAGGTTCTGGGTGACACAGTAGGGGCACAGCCTCAGGCACAGACGGCCGGGCTAGCGGACGCTGAGTAGATGCTGTGAAGCAACATCTCCGCTCACAATCCTGGTAGTTACGCGCAACGATATTATTTCAAATCTGCAATCGTTGCTACGAATGCTATTCTAAGGGATATACCTGTTGCTTCAGCTGCTGCAAGCATGTTTTCAGCTCATGGGCCGGGCCACCACCAGGAAAAAGCAGGGTATGCACTTGGGACGATCTTACCATTTTCCGTCATTGGCCCGACTCAGCCCAGAAGCGTTCGACTCTGCATAAGCGTCCTCCAACTTGGCTACCATGTGTGAATAGCGTGAAACGCGAAATCCAGAATGGCCCGAATACTGTCACGGGCCCCAGGGCTGCATTTCTCGCAATCCCCGCTGCTCGTCTGAAGGGTTCTTGACCCGTTGATTGGCCCCTTTTCCTTATCCTGGTGTCGTTGATGCATGGGGCCAACCCGTTGGCTCCCTTATGGTTCGTCAATTTGGCTCAGCCTCAGGCTGGACACGAGATGGGCGTAACGGTCCAGAGGACATCTACCTTGGCTTTTTGACGTGCGGTGACTGTGCTGGTGTTCAGCACGGCTGAGCAGTAGATTGCTTACAGCCGGAGATTAGTTCTTTAAATCCTTATCAGGGTCGTATTTTGCTCTTCTGGAAATTTGACTGAGAACAGAGTCCTCACCTCTGTTGCTGACTATTCTGGCGAATTGTCTGGTTCTTCAAGCGATTCATCATGGATATTGGTGAAGACTACGGATTTACCGACATGAGTTGCACACCACCTCTCTCAACGCGCTCGGATAGTCGAGCCAGAAGAGTGCAGAACCCCCAGGAGATCATGAGGGAATTCTGGAATCAGTTTAGTACCAAGTACCCGGGTAAGGTCTACACTGTTCTGCCCGACAATCCGTATGCTCGCTCCAAAGCTGCGAGTATACGGAGGGGCACGATCAAAGGTCAGAATGCGGGGAAGTCCTACGAGCAAGCCAAAAAAGAGTGCGAACGGGCTGTCGAGCGTATCGTGAAGGAGTGCAGGCGTCTGAATCAGAAATACACCGATCCACACTTTGATATTGAGGTTGATCTCAAATCGGGACGGAGGGATTGCTTGGATTCGCTCGATCAGAAGAATCATGAAATGCGCCCGAAAGGGGTGAAAAGAGTCACTGTGTGTTTTCCCAGATTAACGATTGCCTTATAATCTATTGCAGAGGATGCTAATCTTTTGTTCAGGAAATTTTCGAGAAACCACAATTCTTCGTCAATGGACCAACTGCGTCGGACGTGCGCCAAGGCCGCGATGGCGATTGTTGGTTTATGGCTGCACTCTGCACGATGGGCAATAAGCAGGGTTTGATAGAGAAGATCTGTGTTGCACGGGATGAGAATGTCGGAGTTTATGGTTTCATCTTCTACAGAGGTGGGTAGCCAAGCCATCATTTGAGCAGTGAGCATATTCTGACCTGATTCGACAGACGGGGAATGGCAAAAGTGTATTGTGGACGACAAGCTGTACCTTCGTGCAGCCGACTACGACGAGTCCGTCGATGAGAGACCCATTTGGGACGACATCAACCGCACTGACACCGAAGAGGAGTATCGCAAAGTCTGGCAGACAGGCTCACGGGCACTCTACTTTGCCCAATGTGTGGATCCAAACGAGACATGGCTGCCTTTGCTGGAGAAAGCCTATGCCAAAGCACACGGTGATTTTTCCTCAATCGAGGGCGGGTTCGTAGGGTGAGATACACTGCGCTAGCAATTTCATGCGCTCACTGACATGCCTTAGGGAGGCTCTCGAGGACCTGACAGGAGGTGTCACGTCGGATATCCTGACCAGCAACATCCTGGACAAGGATCGATTCTGGAAGGAAGAGCTTATGAAAGTCAATGATGAATTCTTGTTCGGCTGCGGTACTGGACTGTTCTCCAACTGGTTAGATCCTAAATCACCTCCAAAAGATCGAAAGGGAATTTCCGAAAATCACTCATACTCGATCATGGATGCGAAGGAGGTTGACGGTTGTCGCCTGCTGCGATTGAGGTGAGTTTATTCCCCATATCCATGCGCATATGCTTACCCGATAGGAACCCGTGGGGTAAGAAGGAATGGAACGGTGCATGGAGTGACGGGTCGGAGCAATGGACACCAGAGTGGATGCAGAAATTGGATCACAAGTTTGGAAATGATGGCGTACGTGCATCTCTGATCCTCGATTGTTGGCGTTGTCAGCTGACAAGGGCGATAGTTCTTTTGGATCTCCTACGAGGATCTCCTCAAAAAGTATCAACATCTTGATCGCACCCGTCTCTTCGGGCCTGAGTGGACAGTTACGCAGCAATGGACCACTCTCAATGTGCCATGGTCAGCGGACTATCACGGCACGAAGTTCAAGCTGGACGTGACAACTGCCGGTCCTGTCGTCATCGTCCTCTCTCAGGTGAGTCTCCTTCTATCCAGAAAAGCTTCGATCCGCTAACAGTGAACAGCTGGATACGCGGTATTTCAGGGGCCTGGACGGTGAATATGACTTTGTCCTGAAATTCAGAGTACAGAAGGAGGGAGAAGAAGAATACATCGTCCGCAGCCATAGCAGCTACCTTATCAGCCGATCAGTGAGCGCCGAGGTCAATCTCGACCCTGGCCGATATCATGTGCTCGTGAAAGTCACTGCCTACAGAAGAGACGACGTGGAGTCCGCAGAAGAGGTTGTCAGCCGCCTGGCACCAGTCAAGCGGGAGAAGCTCGTTCAGATTGGTCTCTCGTACGATCTCGCGCACGCCAAGGGTCTGGTCGTGGAGACCGAGCAGGAGAAGCAAGCACGCGAAGAGCGTGAGCAGCGGCGCAGAAAACTCGAGAGGCGAAAGCTGCGCGATGAAACCAAGAGGAGGCTTCAAAAGGAGTGGGTTCGAGAACGCAAGATGGCTGCCCGAAAAGAGAGGGCCGCAGAGAGACGTGTTACAATGAGCAATGGCAGTCTCAACCAAAAGCAGCTTGACAAGCGGGCCATCGAGCAGATCTTTCCCGACGGTCCTGTGCAATCTCCCGCAGACCTGGCAGGCACCTCTACCAATGGCTTTGATACGAAGCCTGTGCCGAACGGGAGCGTCCCCACGATCAATCTCCCAGAGGGCCACCGTTCGAATCATGTGAGGCAACGAAGCAGAGAGACCCTCCGTTCGAGTCTGGACACCACCGTCTCCATGTCTCATTCAGTATACTACAGCGAGCAAGAGCTGCTCGAGGGATTCGAGTTTGACTCGGATCTCGACATGCCCCCTGAGGAGCCGGAGGAGACAAAGGCCCCGCCTGCCGCGTCTACTTCCTTTCCTGGGCCTGGAGTTAGTATCGATCCGTGGAATGCAGTCTGCGTGGTGGGATTGCGGGTTTATTCGAAAGATCAGCAGCTCTCTCTCGCGGTGGTTCGTCCGGTGCCTGAGGACGAGGTTGCAGCAGCTCTTGACATGGATGATCCGGCCGCTAGCGCGACTCTTGAGAAGGGCAAGTTCAGTCGAATGCTCATCAATCATTGATATTGAGACCGGATTCAAAAGTTGGAGCGTGGCTGCTTTCATATTCGATCAGCTGTTATTAGATTGTATAGCCCTCTATATGCGGCCCCATTTAGCCTCATTACCCGTGTACAAGCGTGTTATTGATAATGTATAGCAAGTGATTCATGACAACTAAAATCTGAACCAATGAATATAACCCAAGCCTGAAATTGAAACCTGTTGAGACTCTACAAATAAATGCCTGGTCTGATATAGGGCAAAAGTGCCAAGACTTCTCACCTGTCAACGCTCAACACTCCTTATTGATTTCCCACCCGCATCTCTCTTTTCCTCGCAGAAACGACATGGCGCAATGCGCGCGCTGGCAATTGACTTCCTAGACAGGTTTATAGCAGTCAAATTCTCCTGTTTCCATCCATCATCCGGCTTATACGTTCGAGCGAACCTCCGCTGCTTCTCGACTTCGCGATTTGCGCAACCGACCTACCTCAATCAGTCGTTTCAAGTTCCGGTTGGAAACAATGGACACGTATCCCTGAAGTAGGTGTACCTCTCTAGAAAGCTGCATAACGCTGATATTAACATGGATTTATGACCAGTATAACCTATCCCTCCATAGCGCCTACCCATGGCCAACCGAGTGTGATCATCCGCCTGCCTCCGGGCCCGTTGTTCCAGCGAGAGGCGGAACTTGACAAGGACTTGCCCACGAGTCATCAAACACCTGATACCTCTTTGCATTCTGGAATCCAAGATGGTCCTTGCTCGGAAGCTCTGGCGTCCGTCACTTCCTCGACGGTCGTCACGATCAATTACCGTCTAGGGGCGATGGCAACCCCATCACCAGACCTCGCATCGGAGTCGGCCCTATCCGAAGACGAAGAAAAGCGTCTCTCTGCGGTCAAGAACCAAGTCTTCTATCGGTACCCTACACCCGTCCACGATACGCTGGCCGGATTCGATTGGGTGCAGCAGAACCTGCAACCCGCGCGCCTAGGTGTCATCGGCACACACATCGGTGGCTCGTTAGCGCTCATGCTCGCCCTCACCGAAGCGCAATCGGTCCATGCCGTCGCCGCTCTGGAGCCTATCTGCGATTGGGCCGGGCTGGACGAGCACTGTCTTCTCATGGAAGAGCACCAAGCTCACGAGGAGAATACTGCCAGCAAGAAGAAACGGGGTGCAGGGAGCCGAGGCCCCGCTGCGCAGGATCTCGTTCCGCTCCTTGAAGCACGGGATAGATTCTTCGCCACGCCGGAGCGCGCCTTTGATGCGTTTGCCTCGCCTGTCCTGTTCCTCCGGTCGGCAGGTAAGGATGTCCCGAGGACGTTTCCGAAGTACCGCTCTGGACCGGACTATCCCGTTCCTGTGCTTGTGTCCAATAAGCCGGACAGACAATCGATTAGTGGCTGGGATGTCGATACGCAGGACCAGGCAATCCACCAGCAGTGTGACATTTACGACTCCTCGGAGACAGATCTACTGCCCGATCCAGACTCAAAATCCATATCTGACTCCGCGGATACCAGCATCAGCATCCAGGGCCGCGCCATCCGCCGCCGCAAAGCCCTCTCGCGCTGGCCCCCATACGGGCTAGACTATGGTTCGAGCGCCGCCTCTCGCTACCATTACAACCAAGGGATCAAACGGCTCGAAATGGCCCTCCCGAACATCCGTCTCTTCGTCCGCGCCGGCGAAACCGAAACCGAAACCGAAAACGAAAACGAACAGTCCGGTCCTGTCCCTGCGTCAGACGGACATGGGAAACGGAACCCGAGAAAGACACAGCGGCGCTCGGTCCTGGCGCAGCAGGCTGATGAGATGGTCGATGTTATGCGCAGGGCGTGTTTCTGGGGTAGGGAAAAGGGGTACGGGGAGAGCAGGGTTACGCTTGTGCAGGTGGCACCGGGACGATGGCCTGTTTCTGGCGAGGAAGATGCGGGGAGATGGTTGGGTGAGATCTTGTTTTCAAAAGAGTCGGATGGTAGATGAGGCGTTGAGAACTGTACTTCTATTTACGATACTACCTTGGTATAGTATGCTAGTCGTGAAAGAGTGGTGGATGTTCTAGTAGATCCCTCGAATGCTGGACCATTCGTTCTACCCTTGGTGGAAACAGGTGCTGACAGTAATTGATTGAGAGGTGAGCGTACCTGAGGTTCCTATATTTTCAGTTGGTAAAGCGCGAGGCTCCAGGTCCGCGGTTCACGCTCCCGCAACTGCATCTTAGTCTAGAACCATTTTTGCCGGATGTCTCTTTGTGGCGTGTATATGTATATCGAGCTAGATTATACAAAATCCTGTCGAGACCAGGCGCTGAACAGCAGCGGTAAGCTACCTGGATAGAAGAGTAACCCTATTAAATTCTTGTATAAGAGGTATATAAATCTAGTTATGAAAATGTATCTACAATGAAGAACCCCCAAACGTATTCCCATGGGACGAGTCCCACCACGGTTCGATATCAGACAAACTGGGCAAGACATTCTCCCCCTCGAACTGATTGCCCGTCCCCATCTGCGCCAGTCGGCCGTCTCCGAGGTTCTCGGCGAGGAGTTGGAAATCCGAGTCTCGGATCCAGTCCAGGTCGCCGGGTTGGCAGGCGCCGAAGCGCTGGGACTGTTGCGTGGCTTGGGACTGGGTCTGGGGCTGAGGAAGATTGTGGGTGGAGGGCATGCTCGATGAAGGTGCTGTCTGGGGGAAAGGATAGGAGGATTGGTTCTGATTCCGCGGCGCGGATATTCGGGATTTCTTCCTCGAGGAATCGGACTCGGTGGAGGGTGGCCCGGCGGATTGTTGTGAGAGTAACTTGCTGACTTGGCGCTTTTTGGCGGACCCGGACCGGCGCAGGTGGGCCTGCCATCTGCGTTGCAAGCTCACGAGAAAGTCGCGGGTTCGTTTCGCGTTCTCGAAGGACTGGCCCAGTTCGTCTAAAGCGCGGAAGCAGAGGTTCAGGTACGCCACCATCTCCGCGTTGCGGTTGGTATGCTCGGCGCTGTTCTTGCTAGATGAGAATGTGTTCGAGATGGTCACGTAGAGGAGCATCAGGGCTGCGCTGAAGATGATCGCGACGACTTGGTTGTTCATCCGGCGGAAGGTATAATGTTTTTCGTATATGTGGAGAATTCGCGCGATGGCTGTCGATGACTCGATGCACATTCGTCGCGCATGGTGGTAGCCAGGCCCCTGGCGCGGACTGCGTGGTTGGATGTAGTTTTTCGACACCCAGGGTCTGTGAGTGAAGATGACTATCTGGTGGTATTGCATGCTGTGGACATTAGCTTCATTGACATGTTGCCAAGGGATAAAACGTACTGCAACATTAAGAGATGGGGCAATCTCGGCGTAGTTTCATCGTCAAGGCCAATCTGCAAGTTGGAAGGCAGGTTTTCCTTCCAGGCAAAAAGATCCTCAGTAACGTTATAGCACAGCCTCTGAAGATCATGTCGAGAAATATCGGAGCAGCCGTACCTAGAGCGAGTCAGTCGCTGATGTACGGTCTGATCAGCCACTGCTGGGAGCTTACAGAATATGACCGATGGGTAGAATAATCTCCCATAGCACCGCGAATTGTCTGCTGATCAGCTCATTTGGATTCCTCAACCCATGCTGTAGCACCACAGATTTCGTGTCTAGGCCATACGGATACCAAATGCTCTCCTTTTCTGCACCCAAGTCCGACGCGGGCTTGGGGACAGTAATGTCTCCGGCATTGGTGCGGAAAGGCCGTCCTAAGTAAAAGCCCCAGAAACTGAATCATGATCAGACAAAGATGACGGCGGCCCAGCAACCAGCTTGCAACTTACTGATCCGCAGTATAGCTTCCCCAGAACGCTATGCGACGCACATCAGCTTCGAACGCGCTAATGTCACCCTTTTCAACATAGGGAGTCATGTCGAGATGTAACCCAAGGTCAAATGCAAGCCGCATTGACATTCCTGAAGATAATCAGCCCTGGCTCCTCATCTGCTTGGTTCTCTAACATACCACTATAGAGCCAACCACGTGCATCGCGATTTGATGCTCCCTCATGACAGCTCAAAATGACCAGCGCCTGCACTGTGGCAACACAGGGAGAATCTAGTTCGATTTCCAAAAGAGCCTTGGCTCGATCCGCGAAAAATTCGGAAAGGGACTTGGGGAACGTGATAAAAGTAGGGTGGTACCGTGCTTCGAACGCACTGCCGACGGCGCACCTAAACTTTGTTAATGAGACGCATGGCAACGATAACAAGAACATACATGGCATTTGTCAGAACTTCCGAATAAAATGGCGTGTCGTCCAGGTCATTCCTCCACCTCGACCTGGCCGTCATGAACATCTCCTTGTCAACAACATAGGTACTAGGGTTCTGCCAGGTAAAATAAAGCTCGACCAGATGATCCTCGAGAGCCTGATCCACAGGCTGTCCGACTCGCAGATGATTCAAGATGTCCTGTCCGTCATGGCGAACAGTACGAGCATCAGGTCGCTGGCGTTGCTGGGTCGCCGAGACGTCAACCAGGTTGAGATTCGACGTGGCTCCGTAAAACCGTAGGTGGCCATCCCCGGCGATCTTCAGCGTCCCAATCCGATGGGACAACTGTTCAATGACATCGTTCTCAGCTTCGTCCTCTTCACCACTTTCTGAATCATCCTCCGTGTCATTCTGGGCCTGGCCCAAGAGTACCCCCGGCTGTTGAGCAAAGTCTGGAGGTAAAGGCACGCTGTCCGGACTGCTGACGCTTCCCTCGTTCTGGTAATTGGACCCACTATCCAAGTTAGCATAAATGGACCCTAGGCTCTCCGCCGTTGGAAGAGTAAAGCCCCAGTGCGTGGAAGGATAGTGAGTCGACGGGCCCGGATTGACGCCGAAGAAGTTCACTGGATCTGAGCTTCTCGCCCCCAATGAGATCTGAGGCGGCGATGGAATGAGACTGTGGGCGGCTCCAAGGGCACCCTCCTTTACGGGCTGCTCTTGTAGAGCTGGAACATCAGGCGAGTTTTGCTCAGGAGATTGCTCAGCAGCCGGTCCGGGCTGCACATTTGGCGCATCAATCTTGCCAGGACCACTCTTCTTCACCACTGCACGAGGAATCTGAAGTGTGTCGAGAACCCGGTTCATACCCGCCTCATCGTCGGGTTTCATGCGGGGCGGCTCTAGCCCATGGTCATAGATGAATTGACATAGCTGGTCAATTCTGGCGGAAAAGAGCTCCGTAGCGGCACGAAGCGAAACTCTGGCGGCAAGACGGTCAGTTTCCGTTGGCTCTTCATCAACAAAGTCTGGACTGAGCCTTGAATCCTGAGCCAAAATCAAGAAAGTTGCTTGTCACTCGGCTCTCTATCTGGGGCCCGTGACGAGAAGCACACGACGCATATCGCGCAAACCAGCCAATAACGCTAGAAAGATGGAGCGAGACGAGACCTACTTCCGTTTGTCATCGCCATGCTGGTACCTGCAATCCTTCCCTTTTCTCTCGCAATTGCGACAATTTGGAGTAGTACCGTCGCACTGATAATAGTCAGCGTGAGTATAGAGTCGAAAGGGGAATAGTGACAACCGACCCTGATTTTACTTTCTCTACACGGCACGCAAGCCGTAGTGACATGCTTACGGGGAGCCTTCTTCGGCTTCTCGGACTGAGACTGCATGGTTACCATTGCGGTAACACTGCGCGCTCAGTCACTGCGGAAAAGCGGGTGGGGGTTGTATCCAGTCGAAACACGAATAAGAGCAAGGAATGAACACTCAACTCCCAGTCATGGATTCGACCTCCACAATAGCTTGATGGACTAGCGACATGCTCCGGTCAAGAATTATCGGGATAGAATGGGTGCAGAACATGCTTTTCTGGAGAGGGGCTCGATTTGGTTGGGCAAGAGGGAGATCGTTCTGGGGAAGGTCGAGAATCGCAGCAATTTTCAGTGGAGCGGGGAGGGGATCCACCAGGCGTGAGGGGAGCCCAGCCTATTATAAGGCTATAAGACTTGGCCGCGATAGACGCAGCATAATACAGCTTCATGGCGTTTTACACTTTGCTGAGGCAACTGGCAGATGACAAGGCGGATGGCTTCCTGTACGCAATTTGGGATCGAGTCACTTGACCAGAATGAACACAATCATGGACACAGTATTACGCAAATGCTTGACTAACACTGAATGACTATTTACACCCCACAGACCTCACATACAAATATTCAGCACTGTGCTACGTCTGACAGCCTATTTACCAATTGCTGGTACGTTTCAACGCCTCGTTCTGGATCACCTCGATCCAATAGCCATCCGGGTCAAGAATGAAAGCCACATTCTTCATCCGCCCGTCTGTCAATCGCTTCTTCCAGTTCACGTTGAGCGACTCGAACCGATCGCAGGCAGCATTGAGATCGTCAACAGAGACACCTGCAGGCATACCAGTGTCAGCATAGTTCAGACTGTTGTAAAGATGACGAGGTGGCTTACAGATATGACCGAACCCTTGAGGTTCCGAATTGCCATCGTGATAAACCTTGCCTTCTTGCTTTTCCGTACCGTAGTTCCAGGTAAGCTCAAGCAACCCCTCCCATTCAGCCACAGGATTCTTCGCGCCCTCCTGCGCAGTGGGGTTGGATGCAGGGTAACCCAGGAAGTAAAGATTGAAGGCAGCATCCTTGTTCTCGATAGTGCGGACCAGCGTCATGCCCATAACCTCCTGGTAGAACTTGAGGCTGGTCTCGGCCGACTTGACCCGTAGCATGGTGTGGTTCAGTCGGTAGGAGCCTGGATCTGTCGCAGTCCCCATATCCTGGTCCTGGCGGCGGATGATCTCTACCCAGTATCCATCGGGATCCTTTGCAAATGCAATGTGCTTCATCCGACCCTCTGTGAGCTTCTTCTGGAATTGATACCCAGCGTCTTCGAGTCTCTTGCAGGCCGCTTCGATGTTGTCGACCGAGATGGCGATGTGTCCGAAACCGCGATGGGGCTCCGTGTTTCCATTGGCAACAGTGTAATTGGGGTCACTCTCCGTGCCATAGTTGTGCGTGAGTTCCAGCACGGCATTGCGGTCCGTCCAGTGACGGTCGCCCTGCAGCGACTGGGGCCCATTGTAGGCGAGGAAGTAGAGGGAGAACTTGTTCTCAGGAAAGTCAAGCTGCTGAATCTGATTGAGCCCAAGGAACTTGTAGAACTCCACTGAAACAAGGCAATTGAGCGATCAGCGTCCAGACCAAAGACTGCGTAGTTATTCGGGCTACCCACCTGATCTCTTTGGGTCCTTGACCCGGATCATAGTGTCTGCAGCTACGTTAGACTCAAACTCTTTACCTCGTCACTCGGGTCCCTGGCCAAAGTAACGAATCACAGGAGAAGGCACTAACGATTAAGCTTATACTTGGAGGTTTCAGTCGCCATGGTTGCCAACAATCTAGTACCGGTTCCTGCAGAGACTCATTAAAGTCATTAGCAAATGATTGTCGTTCAGTGGGGCAAAGAACCGATTGAATATGAGCGCAGCATACCTGATAGGATGAAGTTTCTTGGAATGGGTACCCTGAGAGAAGTACGAGAAGCAGGAAGAAAGCGACAAGCAAACATGGAGCAATAGAGAGCAGCGGAGGGGTAAAGTGGTAATCCGTCTTGTTATTATTTATTAGTGAGCAGCGTGAGGAGAAAAAGGCCAAATAAAGGTGGGGTCATGCTATGACGCTATGGTGGGATACTCCAACATTGGAGTCAGGATTGGTAATCCATTCTTCTAATGACTTCAATGGGGAGTTCTTCAATGAATGGAATACTTCTTCTTCTGGAGACTGGAAAAGTATCCGGGTGAGGTATTAGATGTTGTGTATATGGATGGGGATCTCATCTCCTTTGCTGCATACGTCACAGGACTAGAGAGCTAGAGGTACTAGAATGGTACAATCAGAGCATTGGGTATTCCTACAAGATACTCAATAATAGCCGTATGTCTGTCTAGTAACTATGAATATACAGATAGGCTCTTGCTAACCCCGAATCCCTTACCTTGGTCCTTGAGTAGCCGTCCTCCAATTCTGCCTGAGAAACCAGGCCACCAAGATCGGCTGAGCTTCTCCGCTTTCCGCTTTCCGCTTTCCGCCGTCCATAATCAACTCCCCCAACGCCTCGACCCTCTCATATCATCCGCTCTGCTTACTGTTGTTTGACAACGAACTGATAACTTGCTGTTCTGCAGCTTCATATCGTCAGAATCTGCCATTCATTGACTTGACGTTGGTCGTTGTATACATCTACCAAGGTCCGTGGAATTTCTATACCGTTGTTCCCTTTCTCTCCCTCCCTGTGCCTCTCTCGCTCGGGCACCGGATCACCAACAGCTCAGCCAACCATTCCCCAGACTCCGCCTTTCTTTTCTTTTTCCTGTTGGTATTTTCCCTTTCCCCTTTTAGGAGCCTCTTTTTATTTCTGACGCCTTACTGCGGCTATGAAAAAAATAAATATGGGATCTTACATTCTTGCCTACGTTTTATTTCCCGCACTGCCTTTAATCCCCACTCGTGAGAGCTCTATCTCCGCGATGTCTTGCGGCTGTTGTTCTGGACTTGGAATGAGGCCACCCGATGAACTTCCTTTTTCCTTTTTCCTCAGAAGTTGAATAGAAAAGGACCGTCTCCCCTCTTGTTTGCGTTTGTGCTACTGAAGATCGTCTTCGGTCTTCTTGAGCAAGCAGCACGTTGACTCGGTACTTGTCCGCCGACGCTCTGCTGTATTGCTGCCTTGTGTGACTATCACCACCAGTGTGATTCATTCTTGTACTTTTCTGTTTCCTGGCCTGATCATCCATACACTCTTTCTCGAATTCACCCTGTTAAAGGAAGATGGCTGAATTTAAATATCCAGTTCGCTCTGGTCATTTGAACCGGAAAGCTGCTGGAGTCTTCGAGGTTCCGCATCTGCCATATTGGGCACAAAATCACGTTCAGCACGCGCAGAATCTCCTCGAGTGCTCAGACGAACCTATTGAGTACGATCACGACGACGAAGACTACTCGGACAACTGCTTCTTTTTCCCCGAGGACTGTTCCTGGTCTCCGCCTCCGAACTGGGCCATTGAAGACGACAGGTCGGAAGACGAGATTGCCGACGCAACTGATTCTGAACACGACTGCTACGACGACACGATGATTCCGGGGCTTCCGGACATCCGGATGCTCGATGCAGATGCCCTCAGCGATTTGCTAGAGGACAACCTCTCGCCTCCGGATATCACTACGATCATGTATGCTGATGTCATGCCTGACTACTAGTGTTGCATGCTGACATTTCTATTCGTAGGGTGTTTGCCACAAACGGCGCCATCTTCGCCTACGCCTCATCGCTTTCATCTCGGCAGTTGCGCAACTTGAGCGCGACATACGGAGCTGCCTATACCTGCTACGCAAAGAATGCCTCGAGCGGGAATCTTACAGGCGTGAACCCAGCCAGTCATCCGTCATCATATGTCACGGCGCAGTCAGTGTCGCTAGGCGACGTAGGGTCTATTGTCTTTGAGCTTGACGACTCGGTTGCCGTTGTGACCAGGATAGCGGACAAAGTCCTGCTGGCCGCCGTGGGGCCGTCGAAACCTGACATCGATGAGGCCGGTTCGCCAGTTCACCAAAACGGCTTTGCGAAATCGGGGACAGAGGCGACGTCGGCGACGGAGTCGAATGCACACCCAACCACCACGAACTCTACGCCGACCACAATCTCTCGCAACGCGAGCGACGCCAACATACAAGCAGACGCGGAGCTGGAGACGCAGTACGAGATTGACCGGAGCAGCAATCTCGCTCGTCTGGCGAGCTTAAATCTGTCTGCATCGCCGTCGACACTCTTGGCGCTCGAGTCAAAGGCTGCCGCGCTGGGAAGGTTTCTCAGTCAGAAGTTGGCAGACCTTGACAGTCCTGAAGATTTTTAGTTTGCTGTCTCCATCATGAGCCTGTACGATTCCATCTGTTCCACATTCATTTTCTGAGCGTTCCGGTCACTTGTGAGAGATATCCATCTTGTCGCATTTCCCATATTCGTTCCTGCAGCCGCAGCCCTGTACATGAAGCATCAGTTTTTGCATCAGTTTCCATCTTGCGCTTCGTCCTCTTGTGCGGAGTAGAATATCCACAGCCAAGAATTATGTATGGGTCCGCCGGGGAGGCTAACCGCAACTCCAGGGTCAAATACGAGGTTGAAGACTTTGTTCTTGGATTTCTGTATAGTATCATTGTATCCTCATATGAGTCAATATCCACAGCCAAGCCGCTTGTAGTATCTTACTGAGGCTCCATGTCAAGGGCTCGCGTATGACTCACTCCGTGACATATATAGCCATATCTACTCCGTATACCCAAAGTAACAGCATCAATCACAGACCTAATTCCCAGTCAGTATGCCCATCCTAATCAACCCCCTAACAAACGAACCGTACATCCCCCTCCCCGCCCCCCATTCATC
>JACBAD010001924.1:0-44079 GCA_014281905.1 Aspergillus hiratsukae
TGGTTGGAAGGGTGATGCGGTGCGGATGGGGATGAAGATGTCGGGGGACGTTGTGGATTGGATGTGGTTGTTTCTGGCGTTCATGTTTCTCTTGTGGCTGTTGCTGTTGCTGTTGCTGTCCTTGCGCGATGTTCTGGTGATGTTGGGGTCTGTTAAGCGGCGGTAGAGTCCTGAGACGACGTGTGTGACGGGGTAGGAGAAGTAGGATGCGGTCGATTGATTGAAGGGGTTGTTTGCTTGTGGAGTGCGAGATCCTGAGGCCGAGCTGGATGAGGACAAGGACGGGGTTGCTGTCGATGAGGGCGCATCTCCTTGCGAGATGGACGACATGCGGACGGTGATAGAGAGATTCAGCAGCGGAGGGTATCTAAAAGGATAGGCAAATGGATGAGGTATTAAGAGATCTGTTCAATTGACATGGACGAAGCTATGGAGAAGAAATCAAGAAAGGACGCCAAATGATATAGGCAAAAGTGAGACAGCTGAAGTGGAGATGGAGATGGAGATGATGATTATGATGATGGCTTTAATAATCTGTGGAGAAGACGACGACGCAGCTGTTGATCCCAATTCTTATCGTCTCCATCCGCCTCAAGGAATGATGCGCATTTATGATATGCTATCTTCCCCAGACATTGCTGGATTTAATTCGGATGCTTCTTACTATCATCAAGGGCAAAGAAACACCCAAGAAGCGGCTGAACCTGATTCCGAACAAGCAATACACTACTCTCTGTGGACGGCAAGTGGTGGCATGATCACCAGCCTTACAGCCGTCCGCTATTTGACACGCCAAAACAATATCCATAAATGCGAATGATTGTGTTCATTATCATTGTTGGATGCTGTAAGACACAGATTGTTCTATTTTCAACTGACTGGACATGATGGTTCCCTCACAGCTGCAGTGACCGATGTATAGCCACCACCCTCTTGCCTCTGGTCTTCTCCCCATTTCCATATTCTCGGAGTCATCAAGGAAGCCATGGTTCAGATATAGATAAAGTGCTAAGAGACAGCCGGACTGTTCCTCCGAAATGAGGCAAACTACGCCATAATGACTTTCTCACTAGCAATAGCCGCTATATATTGATGCGCATCTCTGAACATCAAAGCGCACGACAAGCTCTCATCCATAGCATATCAAACCTTTATTGCGAGGAAATATAACCGTCACTCGCGCGCTCAGCAACATACATTTGAACGATCCTCGAGCCAAGAACAAGAAGTATCAATATGGTCCAGGGTCCGGCAGACAGACGAGCCACACAAGAAACCACTACCGTTCCGGGGAACCGTAGGGGCTCACGACTCCGGCGAAAGCCCACTCCCGAGCGAAGGAAGCAGTATAGCGCCGGCTCTGGTGCACGGCGCCGCTCTCGATCGCGCTCCCGCGCTCCTTCTCGGTCTCGGTCTCGAAGCAGGATCTTGCGGGAATGAGTGGATGAGTGGCTTAAGGAGGAAGCCACCGGCCTGGTTGGATGAAACATGTATGTAATGTACGATATTGTACAAAGGGAATGAGAAAGCATGCATACATACTTGACCAAGGTTCATGGTGGACCTGTAATGAGATGTATAGTAGGCAGTCTCGACCCGTTGCACAATTGCTGTCTATAAGGGATGTCGTGGTACAAGCAAAGCAGTAACATCTTGTTGTCGTAAATGCAATGTATGCTAGATATAGCAATAATTCTAAAGCGGAGGACGAACAGCAAATCACGGAGGTGGTATCACAATCGCAAGCCATATCATGCATAGTACATAGTAACATCAAAGATCAACTCCGGGATTCCTTTGGGCGAAGATCCACAGTCTCGAATTCCAATCCCTTGGCTTCAAAGACGTGCCCAGGTCGTAGCGCATCGGTGTAAATATTGGCCTCCGCATGGGGATGGAATAACCCACTCTGCGTACAATTCAGGACCGTCTTAAGCCCCGGGGGATCAGTGAGTCGGAATACACCCCAGTCCGGGGTTTTGCTCGGCGCACAAACGATCGCAATGCTCTCAGGCAGCATCACTTGGTATCCACAATGCGTGTGGAGGTCTCTCGAACTCATAAAGCAAGTCTGTGTGGGGTGCGTATGGATCCAGCCTAGCACCATCAAATCCTCGGAATCGCAGTAGTCGAAGATTGCAGTCTCGTTTATAGTTTCGCATGTGTCCGACGTAGCCGTTTGTTCTGGAATAAGCAGCCTGGAGACAAACAGTGCGTTCGAAATCAAGGTTCCGCACAGGATGCCGCACGTTTCTAGGTTGCGACGCGTGTTGGGAGCCGCTATGGCCAGGAAACGTGTTCGTAGATCGGGAGGCAGCCACATGGTGCGCAATGGTGTCCCGTTTTCTAGATATGCCGACGGCTTGAATGTGAAGCTAGAGGGGTTCAGCTCCGGAAGTGAGTTTCCGCCATCTGCTAACGGTTGGCCTTTCACTGGAACAGCCGGAGCTGGGGCCGACGAGACCTTGTCGGGCAATGGTGGTGGTGACGCTCCGTCAGTAAATGTCGGTGGGTGTGATTCGAATCGCTCCTTTGGCGGTAGCAATGGAGCTTCGGAGCGCAAGCTGCTTCCATCTCGGGACACGTTTGTCGACACAGACGGCAAAGGCTCCAGCGGTTTTGTTCGAGGGACGGAGGGATACTTGTAGGTAGTAGTGGACGGCTGTGCAGGTTTTATTTGCTGCGGATGAGCGTTCGCGTGAGTTTGCTGGTCGATGTTGAGTCTGACGTCTCGAATCCGGCGGCTCAGGTCACTGTCCATCCCGCGTCCATTTTTATCCATACCATCTTCCCAATTGTTCCAGACACCTGCCGTACGTCGACTTTGCTCCTCTTCTAGAGACACACCAGCCTGGCGCAAGGCGTTCCTGACAGTCGCCCTCCGGCTAATCTCCGTCCGTGCAAGCTGCACTGCCAAATCTCTGTTCTTCCCTGCCTCCAAAGGTTCGACTACGCCCGCCAATGCGGGGTCGTATGGTTGCAGCTGGTTCGACGAGGTAGTTTCTTGATACGAAGTCCGAGCTTGACGTTCGCGCATCAACTGGGTGTAACGCTCATATCGTTTGTTAATCCGGGGTTTCAGCGCCTCTAATTTTCCGAGATTAATCCGGACCTCCTTCTCGGCCTCCATGAGAGCCTTTCTGTACTTTTCATCTTTAGCATCGGGGTGCTTTGCTAGGTTCACGAGCACAAGTTGTGCGTGTCGAAACAACAGTAGGTAGGTTTGCTCGTCATGGCCTTCCCGTTCGTATATTCGAGCCTACAATGGAGCAAAGAGTTAGTGTTGCAAGCTGAGAATGCTCCTGGGTATCCTACCTCTCTAATGAGTGTGGACGCCGTCCTCAACCAGTTTCGTAGCGGTATAAGGGGGTTGTACTCGTAGTCTTGCGCAATCCGTGTGATCTTCTCCACGCTCTGAGGTGGTGACGCTCCCATGCCGGATGTAGGTGGATGCGAAGCCATGATGTGTCTAGGCAAGTAGACGTTTATGTGGGCGGACGTCTGGGGATTTGATAACCGATGTTTCCAGTCCAGGGAATTCAGATACGAAAACGATCAGGTCAAACGTGATATGTTTCAGTTCTGGCGCAACGACCAGCTGACGTTATGGTGGGGGAGGTCATCTAGGCAGCCAGACCTTGGTAGCACGGAATCTCAGGCAGCAGGTACGGGATTGGTCATCACAACTTTGGAAACGTAGAGGATCAGACTCAGAGATGGATGAATATGCGATACGCATTAAGGTGTTCGGATGAAGAGTGGGACTGGATGTTATGGTGGGGAGTTTGGGAACTGGACTGCTTTTGATCCCGCCGACGGAGCTTCAAGTTTAAGCTCCCTCCTCCGCTATCTCTTTTCTTATCACTTCTCCGACGTCTTGCATACTTTTTTAGACAATCTTTTCCAGACTCGAAGACTACCCACAAATCAGCATGGAGCTGCTGTGCGGGTTTTATTGTTTTTACTGTGATATATCTGACGGACTAAATTTAATTCAGTCGCATTGAGCGCACATCAGCAACATGAAGCCGAACCGATGGGCGCCACTCGCTCGATTTCCGATAACAGGACTTCTGCAGAAGCACATCCCCAACCCGTTGAAGAGAAAGAGGCTACACAAACCAGAGATCGTCAGCGAGAGCTTATGTGGTTAGTAATGTGACATGAGAATTGAAGAACTTCGTAAACGATGCTGATACGCCTTGTCGCAGATGACATCCTTCAACGCCTCGGGCCATATCTTATTCGGAAAGCTCCAGTGGATGTTCTTGATCTCAGGCCCGGTGCTGGATTATGGTCGTCCAAGGTGAACGATTTTCTGCGCCCTCGACGCCATGTGCTTGTGGAACCCAATATCAAAGTCTTCGGACCGATGCTCAAGGCTCTTGCCGAAAGCAAACCCTGCTACAGCTTAGTGTCTCAAGATATACACGATCTCGACGAGGATTGGCACGGTTTTGTCGCCGAACATTTACCAGAACAGGGGTCCTCCAACTGCGATGCTTCGGGTGTGTTGGCTAAAAACGATGCGTTACTGGTTTTGGCCAATGTGCCTCCGAACGCTTCCAAACTAGATCACTACACCCCGGCGCGGTCATGGTCGGCCCTCATGGAGGCCTGTATGCGGCAGTCCGGTCTCCATACATACGGGAGTGTACGTGTTATTGCCACACTTCCTTTGTTCGAGGCGCAGACGATCCTTCCACGATCAGTGTCCCACCGTAGCCGTCCGGCTTTGGTGACCGAAAATGTCGCATTGCACGCCTTTGAAGTCGCATCGACCCAGGATCAAAGCAACTGGACATTGGCCAAAGGCTGGGATCTAACAGCTGCCAATGCGGCACGGGTCGCGGAAAGGAGCGCGCAACACAATATTGTAGTTCCTGCTGGACGTCAAGTCCGGCCGATCCCCCTGGCTCCAGAGGCTCCCGAGCCGGGGCAGTCCCCTTATCCCTACGTGCCTCGCATCAAAACCGATATGCACGACAGGATCTTGAAAACCATTAAGACTGCAGAGGAATCTCCTGGTGATGTCGCTTTGAAGAAAAAGAAACAGAGAGCACTCATCCAATTGCGATATGACAATCGAAACTCATTCCTTCGCAAAGAGCTGGCAGACAAACAGATCAGGTTAGACGAGCTCAACCGGTCCCTGTCGCGTAAGGCCGCGGATCCCACGGCCGACCTCCAAGCTCTCCAGCCGATCCTGGACCAGATCACTTCCCTCAGGGCGGAGATCGCCAAGCAGAGCTCCGAAGTCCACTTCGAGGTCCTCCACCACGTCCCGAACATGATCGACGACGCCCGCAGCGCACTCGCCACGGGCACCTTCGACGACGCAGTCCTCCTCTGGGACCGGCGCCCGTTCGAGCCCCTCCACATCGAGCCCGAGGAACTCTACCCGAGGGAAACCGACATGACCATGATCTACTTCGAGGCCGACGCCAATTCCCCCATCATGCGCCTTGCCAACCAGGTCGACGAAGCCTCCAGAGCCAACCTGTACCGCATCTACGAGGCCGTCTCCCTCATCTTCGGCAGCCGCGGCGCAATGCCCGTCTCCGAGCTCCTCAATTCCCTCTTCCCCAGCCGGCCCATCAACGACCTCGTCCGCGCCATCCCCAGCCTAGCAACTCATGCTGCCAAAACGCCCAAGCCCGACTTTGACAGTCTTCCCAAAACCGTCCACGGTTGTCCGGGAGATGACACCGACAAACCAGAACCACTAGACCCCGTGTCGAATTTCCAGGAGAACCTAGACTATGACCTGAGCGACGTGCGGATTCGCTGTCTCTCCCCTATCACGCTGTGGGAGATTCTCTTGGAGTATCAGAAAGATAACAATACGGAGGTCAACATGGTGCAGTTGAATCGGTTGCTTGGAGGGACGTTGACCTCCTTCCGAGCTGGTGAATATGGCGTTGACCCTAAGAAGCTTAGATAGATTACCTCCTGTACCATACTCGCCTTGTACTATTACCATCATAGATAGACATTGGTTAAATACTAACTTAGAATGTATTCGATATGTAAAGCTCCGCTTCGCTTCGCTTGCCTTGGGCGACCTCTCTGGTACGCTGTAGTACATCCTTGGCAGGGCCGATATACCCTAGGGAAATAGCGGCTTGGGTTGGAGACCAGCGACGTACGTCTACATGGAATATACCCCCAAATTTTTAGGGATAGTAATGAAACATAATGAAACATGGCATTTTCGTCTGCCTTAGTGGAAATTCACACATCGCAAGCTGATAACATGATTCGTACACTGTAAACCCAGAACCCAACATATGGACATAGCAACCATCGCAAGAAAAAAAAGTATATCACATCAACGTCAAAATGGTCTAGAATCTATGAAAATCTAACCGGGTATCCTTATAATGTTTTGTTTAAGACAAGAGAAGAAGGGAAGAGAAGAAGAGAAGAGAAGAAGAAGAAAAGAAGAGTACAAAGACAAGGTCACAGGCCATACCCAACCGAAACAGAGAATGAGGTCAAACTGAAAAATCAAGTCATGGTGTTTATCACCAGGCCCAGCCAGTCGGCAGGATCGATGCGTTGGGACGGATCTTTGGCAATGGCAGGCTTGACAATCTGCTCGACTATGCCCTTTCTCGGAATGCGAGCGCCATTTTGGCTCGAACGGGCAAAGTCGATGACTTGGTGTCCTTCACGGGCCATAGCAAGACGCTGCATACTGTTTGTGCCCGGGTAGAGTAACAAATCTCCCGTCGCAGCTGCGAGGAGAGTCACCGCGAGCGAGAAGACGTCTGAAGCTGGAGTCGGGACGACATCGGGGGACTTGAGCGCAGAGATGGACAGGAGTTCGGGGGCGGTGAATGGGGGAGTCAGGGCTGTCAGTGCCGTGCCCTCGGTCCCGGAGCAGTCGCCGATTGGGTGCGCAGAGGAAAAGTCTGCGAACAGGGGCTCAAAGGGGAATTCGTCGGAATCCGAGTCATTGGCAATAGGACGGGGGCGCAATAGAAAGTTGTAAGGTTTGATATCACCATGGACTATTTGAGCGCCGTTATGGAGCCAAGCGAGTCCCGCGACGAGCTTCTTCGCAAGACCGTGCCATTCGGCCATTCCTTGGACGGGGTCAAACATGGTGCTGGTAGACATATGCTTCTTGGCTGCACTGGCCTTTTCTTCAATGTAGGCTGAGAGTGCAAGAGGCACGGCGGCCATGATGATGGCATGAGAATCGGCAATGTAGCCGTGGAATGGCACAATATGGTCCTCGCAACCAGGAACCATGCTCAGACGGGTGAGCGCTAGGGCCTCGGCGTCAAGCACTGGCGGCGCGTCGCGTCGCCCAGGCATTTTGACGGCCACAACGCGGCTCCCTGATGGGGGTGACCCTGGAGGGCTCAGTGCAGCTAAGGTGGAAGATGCGCGGGAGGATGCCATGTAAACGACGCTCCAAACGCCACGGCCAAACTCGACCTTGCGGCCCCTGGGGTCATAGTGGAACTCCAATTCGTCGGAGAACTTGCGTGGCGAGGTTACAGTCTGAAGGTTAGATGGTAAGATGTCATGCAGCTGTCCTCCTGAAAAGGACACAGGAGATATTGAGCGACTGGGAGTGTTGACTCCTGGTGAACTGCTGTCATGACCGATAGTTGGGGTGATTGGAGGCGTTGGCTGTGATCCTTTTGGAAGCTGGGGGTGCTTGTCGTCTTGGGCCCCAGTGTGGACCGAAAGGCGAACTGGCGTATTGGATGCCGTCATGATGAATAGTGATTTCAAAGCGGCTGACAGAATGCGCAATCTCGGGTCACTCGGCGATGACAAAAGGCCACTTGAATGGCCAAGGAATGCGATGAAGCGCCGTCACTTATATTCAAATATGCCGTGTATATAACTCGCAACGTGAAATGATAGATGTTGATATAAATAGTTGATATAGTGGAGGTGACGGATATGATGGTGGAAATGCGCTGGATTACTTCATGTGAACGACGCTATATGCGACTGGAAATATATAGATGTCTGACGCAACAAGTGAGTAAGTAATAGGTAGACAGGCAGGCAACCAAGGCGCATACTCTGGATAAGCGGCGAGACGATCTATGGATCTATAGAGGCACGAGTCCGGGGAAGTATTTAAAGATGATGTGAGTGGCAATGCGATGCGTGTGACGCGGGAACAGAGGCATCTAGTGGTTGGATCCAGGCCCAGATAAAGACGGTGGTCAGAGGAAACTGGACGCGGAGAAAGATAGAATGAGGGAAAGATGAAAGCGATGAAAGACCGAAACCATGATGGAAGATTCTGCAAAAGGATTGAGATAGAAGAAGGGAAGGAAGGAAGAAAGAGAAAGAGAAAGAGAAAAAGCAAATGGTCTGGACCAGGAAAGTCGAGTCAGAAAAATGGGAAAAGTTCGGGGATCGACGAGGAGCTTAATTGACGACGTTAAAGAGAGAACCACGGATGAACAAGGAGTTATTATCAATCACAATCTGGATGAACGCGTATATACTCATTAGAAGGATGAGAAGGATTCGAATCATTCGACAAAGGATACGATCTAGTATTATTGCTTTAGGCAAGGTAGCACTGCCACAGCTATCACAAAGGTTACAGTAACATGGACCCTGTTACGGTTACCTTGTACACTGGAATTAGCGACAATCCTCTTAATACCGGTATAAGATATCATGTTATTCATTCTAATCTTCAACTTGAGAATACCTTACTCTCGTCCTGCCTGCATCAAGGCCGAGACAGACTACATTGATTCTTGAACAAAACCTGAGACTCGGCTCAAGGACTATCTTTGTCCTTGCATTCTTCGAAGTTACCCATGGTTCCCTCAGTTGTAACGGTACAGTATGTAAGGTACCGCGAACAGGGTCTTTTTCTTCGGCGCTTCTGCAGTTCACAAACACGGCCACTAAACGCAAACAGGTTTAGTTGGAGTACCCGTTTGAACCGGTTCACCCAATAGGGCAATCCGATAGGTATTGGTTCGTCTCCGCTTGGACGCCACGAAATTAACCGGAAGCGCCCAAACGGCTGTCATTTCCGCGTCAGAGAAGAGCAATAGTGAGGTAAGCAGGATGACTCTTAACTAATCTTACAGAGATAGGTTTCGATAAAGCATTCAATAAGATACAAGGATTCTCTATCAAGGACCAATTAACTATCATAGCCCCCTTTTTCATTTACTCTTTGTTCCCGTGGTCAGGGAACCCTTGCCTCTGCGTAACTTTGATCTCTCTTCCCGACAAGTTCGTAGCCAATCTCCACCCCCACGTGTGAGAGGCTTAGACCCAGAGGCTCCGAGCCAGGGAAATTAGTTCAAATCACTGACTACCAAGACTTTCGCATCGTCTGAGATTCAAGGCACATCTTCTCCACATTACGCAAGTCAGTAGGTGATCTTTGCTCGACAAAGAATTAAGAACACCCATGCACCTTGCACTAAGCCTCAACATGGCTCCAAAGCCTCCAATTCCCTCCGAATCAGGTTTCAACTGCAGTTTCGACGTCATCACCAATATCAAAAGATTTGATTCTAGAAAGTCTAGCCATTCTGCTCCGGAATTACTCCGGTCTCACTGAGTCCAGCTTTTGTACTTGATGAAATGCGGAGTATCTACAATCTCTCAAGCCCCGGACTATGACCGTGCCTCCAATGTTGGCTGACATCGATCTGTGATAGTGATTCGTTGAAATTGACTAATTCAGTCCTATGGTCAACGCGGATACGAGCCTGCAATAATAGCAATGCAGGTATCTAACCGCTCAGGATTGGTAATTTAGATGTAGAGGAGGGTATATGTGGCTTTGCTATTGTAAAGATACGAGCATCAGGAAATCAAGGAATCACCACACCAGCTTCCCTGGAGCGATTTCTGTTACACCAGCATCGCAGAAATCCGTTTTGTTTCCTTGTGCCGAAGTTCCACTGCATCATATCGCTTACCCGAGCAGCATCAAGTTACTCAAAGAAGTGGTAAACCAGGAACAGCAGATGCACATTTTCGACGTTCCCCTGTCTCTTGATTATGTCCTGCATGTCAGCCAAACCAGTCCGGGTTCCCGAAACCCCGGCATGCAACCCGTCGATCACCATTTACTCACTTCGCAATTGTCACGCGTCCAAACAATTATCCATCACACATGATCAAGCTCCTGACGACTTCCCCTCGACATACCCCTTCAAATCCCGTACCCAAATCTCAAAGTTCTCCTTCAATCGACCCCCAAACATCCACCGCACAATATAGACCAAATACCCGACCTGGGCCTCCCAATTGCGCACCTCAGTCCCCCGCCTCATCTGCCCATCTTCCCCAGGAACCTCTACCTCCACAATCTCATGTACCCTTTCCGCCGTCAGCAGCGAAGCAGGAAATCCGCCCCTAGCATTGGGGTCACTAGCCCACACAATCCGGCCGGGTTTCTTGGCGCTGGGGTTTGGCGGCTCAAACTCGATGACCGCAAGCTGGGTCTCGTTCGCCCTTTGCGGTTTAGTCGACGAGGGATCCATGTGTACGTGGAAGGTCATTTTGGTTCCCTTTTGTAGCATCGGGGAGAGGGAGTCGGGGGAGGCATTGGGGGAGTCTGGTTGTTCGCGGATGGTGACGCGCGGGACGAATGTGTTCCATGTTGGCCAGGTGGAGGTGTCGATTAGGGCGTTCCAGACATCTTGTGAGGGTGCGTCGATGTGTATAGCACTGCTGAGGTGGAGGACGGCGTCGGATGCGGAGATGTTGGGGGTCGAGTTGGAGCTGAGGGATGCGGATGTAGATGTAGATGTCATGATGATTTGTGATTGAGTAGAGTAGTAGCCTGAAGGTGAGTACCAATAGTTTGATGGTAGGTGGCTGTCGTCGATGTTTATCTAGATCATCGGGATGCACTGACGGCCCACAGTCTCCACATAAGCTTGAGTTGACTTAGTAAGTCAGGTGTATCTGTCGGAGCCTGAGGCTGCAAGGCCCTCCGCATAGAAAGCATCATCTCGCAACGACAATCTCGGCTATTCAATTAGCCTGCTCATCCGAACTGTGTAGCTACTGGCTAGGCTCAACTCTCGACGAGTCAACAGGGCAACTATGGTCCATGGAGTACCCCATATTGTCCCCAGTCTTCATCCAATTCCTCCACCAATGCGATGGCACATGACCCCATACTAAGGCCCATCTTGGCTCTGATCAGCTCTATACAGGTGGCGCTCAAATTTCCGTCCATACGAGGCATGTAGCTTTGGAGTTTCTCCGTGCAATAGGAGCTTCTCAGGGTCCTGCTCGATGGAGTTATCCTGATAGAGACTATTTAAATTCATTGAGTTATGCTATGCGTCCATGGTATGTCTCGGCAACTGCTTCTCTGCTTAATTCATCATGCTGATCACCAGCCAAGCTCTTCTGGGCGTTTTTGTTTCGCTTGTCCCCCTGGCCCTGGGAGCTCCCGGTCACTCGATACAAGCTCGCTCGAGAAAATGTGTAATTCCTTCAAACTACGCATCCTCCCAGGGGACAGCAGATGATTCCCCTGCCGTGGCCAGCGCCTTTGCCCAATGCGCCCAAGATTCGGCCATCATCTTCCAGGAGGGCGTCGACTACAACATCCTCCACCCTATCAATGCGACCAATCTCAGTAATGTCGAGATCCGAATGCTCGGGAACCTGCATCTTCCCCAGAACATCACCGCCGTCCAAAACATCGTCAAATCCGGCCAATCCACGTGGTTCACATTCGAGGGCCCCCGCGTCGACTGGACGGGCCCCGACGACATCAACAACGGCTGGATCAACTCATACGGCCAGGCCTGGTGGGACGCAAACCCGGCCAACAGCAGCAGTTTCCCCAACCGGCCGCACCTGATGAGCTACACGACGAGCCAGGCGAAGATCAAGAACTTCCGCTCGCGCAAGCCCATCGCGTGGAACGTCAAACTCCACGGCGACGACATCACCGTCACGCACGCCATCGTCGACGCCGAGTCCACCGGCGGGTTCCCCTTCAACACCGACGGCTTCGACGTCCAGGGGACCAACATCCGCATCACCGACAGCATCATGTACAACGGCGACGACGCCATCGCCGTCGGCTCCCCCTCGCACAACATCGTCTTCGCCCGCAACACCATCGGCTACCAGTCGCACGGCATGAGCATCGGCTCGCTAGGCAAAGACCCCTCCGACTTCGCCAACATCACCAACCTCCGCTTCGAGGACGTCACCGTCATCGACGCGCTGTACGCCGCCCGCTTCAAGTCCTGGTCCGGCGGCCGCGGCCTCGTCAAGAACGTCGTCTGGAAGAACATCCGCGTCTTCAACGTCACCTTCCCCATCTTCGTCACCCAGAGCTACTGGGACCAGGGCGCTTCTCGGTCAGGCACCGTCGACCCCGCCTCCTCCGTCATGATGGAGGACTTCACCTGGTCTGATTTCTCGGGCTCCATCAACACCTACCACCCCGGTGATGGGTCCTGCGTCTCCGATCCCTGCTGGTACGACGTCGGTCTGCCGAACCTGAAACATACCGAGGCCATCGTGCTCGAGTGCAATACCGATGCCTCCTGCAAGAACTTCCGCGCGGAGAATATCCGGCTTTACCCGCAGAGTATGGCCTCGCCAAGCGTTATTTGCATGAATGCTACCGCGGAGCTGAACCCTAAACTTGGGTTTGACTGTAAGAATGGTACCTTTGTTCCTCAGTGATTGGTCCAGCATTATGTATGAGCATAAAGTATGTATATATACATATATATCTGTACCATGCATCTCTTCTGTTCTCCAGTGTAAATATAAATATATCAGGACCAGCATCCCTCATCTTCGCCTCAGGCGCCAACGAATTACCACTTCCGGATCATAATTGTATTCCCACGGACTAAACATACCTCCACACCGAGTCTATAAACTCCCCAAACCTACAAAGATCTATACACACCCCCTGAAACCAGTGTCGAAAACCAGCTACTCACTCCGCAAACCCTGAATCCTTTCGTTGCTTTTTCGCACTCCCTCTCTCCCCGTTACTCCCGGACCGTCTCTCCGCATGATCCAAATCCCACCTCAGCTCCCTAACAACCTGGATCCCGTCCGTATCCTGCAACTCATCCCCATTAACCGAGCAATTCCCCGTGACACTAGCCGAGTAATTCCCACTCGTCACAGCGAACGGGTTATTAAGGTTGAACGAGTAGATAGAGGGTGGCTCCTTTTCACGCTGGCGCTGGCTGAGGGTGTCGAGAGGGCGTGGACGCGGGGAGAGCAGGCGCGGGCAGATGCGGCTGAGGAGGGGCTGGAGGGATGGTAGGCAGGCGCAGACGATGGCGATGTCGGCTTCGATGGAGGACCAGGTTGCTGCTGGGCCGTTGCGCTCTGATATCTGTCAGTCTTGTGGGGGATAGATGGGGTATAGAATGTTACCGGAGAAGTCCTCGCTGTCGCTCTTGACGAGTTGGATGATTCTAACGAGGCGGATGATGCTCATTGCGCAGACGCTGGTAGCGTTAGTTTAGGGCTGGGGGATGGAATGAAACAACAACGTACAAGAACCCCAGGGCGAACACTAATATCACGGCGACCTTTTGTCTGTGTGGTAGACGCAGCCGTGCGAGCGTGGGTATCGGGGTCGTGACGACCACTAGATCCGTTACGATCTGCAGCGCAGCATTGAGACACCACACTACCGCTAAGGAGCGACATGTGGATGGAACGGAGTGGTCCCAGAACCCGCGGACAGGGAGGCATATTAGAATGGTGCTGAAGAAGGTCCATAGGCCGACAATGATTAGGAAGACAAGAAAGAAGATGAGAAGGATTCGGAAGCGTTTGTTCGTGGCCGCGAAGAGACGCATATACAGCAGGATCATGGAGATTTTGGCCAGCGTAAGGGTGAGGTTATAGAATGGGATGGAGACCCAGAGGGCCTGCGGCTAGAGTTAGCTATCCTGGCTGCACTTCAGGTATGAAGTACGTGCCTTGAGCTGAGTTCGCATATCATTCTCGCTGATTTCACTTGCTTTCTTACCCAGATGGTGATGAAGCTCTACTCAAGGATAAGTTGAAGCCACGGGCTCACACAGGACGGTTACTTACCAACGATCAGCCACGCATAGAAGACATAGTTTGTTGCCTTTGGTTCGTCAACCAGTCGCGCTCTGACATGAATCAAGCGACCATTTCATGAGCTTACCACTGCCGCAACAATCAATGCATCATCCCAACCTGGTGTCCGAACAATCATAAACCGAGTGTACAACCGCAGGATAACCGTCAAGGTCGACAGTACTAAGAGTGCAGTGGTAACACCCAATATCCGGGAATGCAGGGAAATCATGTCGTACAGAGATGAAGAGAGTCGCCGCGACGAGGCGACGGCATCTTTGACAGCTCTCAATCTTCGATTGTTGCGAGTAGCTGCTGCTCCATAATCTTAGATATATTGCAAGCTTTTCCCTCCTGATGTTACTGCATTGAACGGAGAAATACCGCTGTGGCCAAGTGCTTATTAAGGCAACCTCATTGGAATGCAACGCTATGGCGTCAGCATACAGAGTCCCAAACTCTGCCCGCATCTGGATCGTCCATCCAATTCCCCCTAAGCCATGAGACATGGTTCGGCGGCTTCATTTGCCTGTTTCGTTATCTCCCATATGCACACCCTTATCATAATGACTGAAACTTGTACGAGCATGGTGTCCGATTCGTGATTCCAGTGGGGGTACCGGGGGATATAGTTTCAGACCCGCTCAAGAGCTCATGCACGAATCGTTAGCACATGGTGGGCCTCACAGAACGCACGATTTGGACTTGACAGTGAAACTTTCTTTTCTCCGATGCGAGATGGGTGGCGGATCAAATTCGGGCATTGAAGGGCGCCCAATGGCCCCTACATACCAGCCCGAGAGATCGCCGGCGTGGCCCCAGAATTTCCGGATCAGGCATGAGGGCCCCTTGCATGCGCAAGGCCTCTGATCGCCCTCTCATTCTCGACTCCCGAGGGAATTAGGTGGGTCAGGAGAGTAGAACAGTCAATAGAATTCATTGGTGTTGGTCCAGTGAGCGAGATGCTGAGCGAAGGCGAAGCTTTCTGGACGCACTACGAGTCCGCCAACACAGATGCCTCAGGCAGCATCAACATCAACAAGGAAAGCGGTTCTGCTGCAAGTAGTCTTGAACGAGACAACGGAATCTATCCAAAATAATTTATATTGCGGCTATTCCAGAAAAGCCTTCATGCTGAAAATGGTATTTTAAGTACAATCAATGCAAACCAAAGAATAAACGAATCGAAACGAGTTAAACGCTTACAGTCTGGCCTTGAGGTTGGACTTGAGTCTGCGCTCGACAGCAGCCAAGTACTCGTTGGTGACCACCCAGGCCTCACGGTCCTTGCGGCCACAGGCCAGAGCCAGATCCTTGGTCATGATGCCCTCCTCGTTGACGACGTCAATGCAGGCGCGCTCGAGCTCTTCGGCGAAAGCGACAACGTCGGGGGTCTCGTCGAGCTTGCCACGCTGGATCAGACCACGGGTCCAGGCGAAGATAGAGGCAATGGGGTTGGTGGAGGTCTCGCGGCCCTTCTGGTGCTCACGGTAGTGACGAGTGACAGTGCCGTGGGCGGCCTCGGACTCGAAGGCGTTACCATCAGGGGTGGTCAGGGTGGAGGTCATCAGGCCGAGGGAGCCGAAACCCTGAGCGACGACATCGGACTGAACATCACCGTCGTAGTCTTGACAAATCAATCAGCAAAAGACATTCACGATGGAAGACACGAGAGCCAACTCACTCTTCAGAGCCATAACGAAACCACCCTCGCTCTTGATCATCTGAGCGACCATGTCGTCAATGAGACGGTGCTCGTACCAGATACCCTTGGCGTCAAAGTCCTTCTTGTAGGTAGACTCGTAGATCTCCTGGAAGATGTCCTTGAAGCGGCCATCATACTTCTTCAGAATGGTGTTCTTGGTGCTCATGTACAGGGGGAGGCCCTTCATCAAGGCCATCTTGAAGCTGGAATGGGCGAAGCCACGGATGGAATCATCGGTGTTGTACTGGGTCTGGGCCACACCGCCGCCGTTGAACTCGTAGACCTTGATGGCCTGGGGCTCCCCGTTCTCAGGGGTGTAGACGAGCTCGAGCTTACCGGGCCCAGGGACGACAATGTCGGTAGCACGGTACTGGTCACCGAAGGCGTGACGACCAATGATGATGGGCTTGTTCCAGCCGGGGACGAGACGAGGAATACGGGGAATGACGATGGGTTCACGGAAGACTGTTCCACCGCTGCATGGGATTAGCATTTGACCGGAAGGAGAACCAGTAGATTGAGGGCAACATACAGAATGTTTCTGATGGTACCGTTGGGAGACAGCCACACTAGAGAAACTAGTTAGAGAATGGTTCAAGGAAGTGAGGCAGTGAGGCTTACTCTTCTTCAGCTTGAATTCCTCGACACGGGCCTCATCGGGGGTGATGGTGGCGCACTTGACGCCGACACCATACTTCTTAATGGCCTCAGCAGCCTCGACGGTGACCTTGTCATCGGTCTGGTCACGGTATTCAATACCCTGGAACGAGTTAGCGTCGAGGTCTTCGATTACCAAATATCAAGAATATCTCATACCAAGTCGTAGTACTTGAGGTCAATGTCAAGGTAACTAGTCCCAGAGTCTCAGTTCACATCCCATTGGCAGTGCGGCGAAGACAGTCGAGAGGACATGTCGACTTACGGAAGGATCAACTTTAAAGAGACGGTGAGTCAGTGATAGTTCTTAGTTTGAAAGAGCAAGAAGGTGATTGATCGTAAAGCTTCGGAGAAGGACGGCCCGCATGCAGATAGAGCTGGCAGGGGCAGCGGGGGAGGAAGGAGGACGAAAGAACTTACTTTTTCTCTAATCTCCTGCCAGATGATACGGGTCATCTAGAAAGTTGAAACAATCGTTAGCCCACATGTCATCAAACAAATAACAGTCAACAGCATTGTTGGTATGAGTCGATGATCCTCGGAACGTGGACAGCTTGTCCAGGCACAGCAGGCGTAGCCCGCCGTATTTCCCCGCGTTGTGGCAGCTATGACGAAAATGCAGGTCCGACGGGCTTGTGACAGTGAAACAAGCAAAGGTTATATAAAGAACGGGGAGAAAGGCAAGCGATCTAGCTGCAGATCGAATTCGAATTTCAAATCCGACGAGGGATAACCTACCTCATCACCATCCAGTTCAACGACTGGGTTCTTGACCTTGATCTTGGTACCTTCGGTGGCCATGGTGCGCGATTGAGTCAAATGAAACGAGGTTACTCCGGACCGGCGGGAAGAAGCGAAGAGCGAGGACGAAGCAAGAGTACGCTGAGGACGAGCTACAGCAGAGGTAGAGAAGGAAGAAGAGGGAGACGAGGAGACAGAAGAAGTAGAAGAGGAAAGGGAGGAATAGCGAACAGCGGAGGAATAGAGAGGGGCAGATCGAGGAGGGGCACAGGCGTGGAGGGACCGTCGCGCAAAAGCGGAACTGACACGGAGGGAGCTCATATCGATCTGGGATACGGAAACTGGGATATGACACTCTCGGGCGTCTGCCTCGCTGATTCTACGTCTCGGTCGGAGTCCGTCCTATTGGAAACAAAGGTATTGGTCGGCGGCCCAAGGCGGGTTCGCAAATCGGTACTTCTGCTTCGCTTCTAAGGGGAGAACCAGGTTGCTTCAGTCAGCCAAGCGTGGACTTTGCAGACACTGACTCGCAGTACCCGAGGGTATAGGAAGAGGCTCGGCTGGAAGGAGGACAGTGGAGTCGGAAGCAGCCGTCAAGCCGGAGAAAATGGTCAGAGAACAAGCATGACTTACTGATTATTCAACAGCTCTCACTTGCTGAAGTTCTGGGGCAACACGGGGCAGAACGGACCGCCCGGGAAATTGCTTAACGGTGATGATAGTGATAGTTTGGGGGGTGGGAAGACGATTTGGGGGAGACACTTCCAGGTGAAGAAATCCGGTCGAAAAGGATGAAGGAGAAAGCGTCCTCTTATCCCAGCAGGAAAAGCCTTTGCCCGGTTGCTTTATGACTGATTCTTTTTGCTCCTCACGGCCTTCAACTGATCTGAATTAGTTGTTTTTAATTGACCTTTTCTTCTTAGCACGACTCGGAACTCCGCTCAAACCGCCGAAGCCGGACGTTTCGAATGAACCACTACCATGAAACCGCATCTACTACACTAGTGTTATGATCACTGCCATTCTACTACACAGAATCACCATGTTATTCAGTATTATATTATTATGATCCTTATATTGTTGTCTACTAATATTGTTCCTTTTTTCCCCTCTCAAATAACAGGTGTACATCAGAAATAACCGCAGTTCCCCGCGGCAACGGAGCCATGACATACTGCCGCCGGAAAGCGATACACCGAGATCGCCTAGATGCGGATCTTTTGGTACAGTATGGGAGTGGAATTGGCTTCGGTGAGAGATTCAAGTTACCAGTTTCTCAGACACATCGCAGGTTGGTGGGAAATTTTTCTGTCATTTCTATGATATAGTATTTACTAGCTCCGTCCCACATATCGGGGAGCTTAGAACCAACTCCGAGTGTCCGCATTCTATTTCCATCCCAGCATGTTGAAGACCCTCTGCATCTAGACACAAACACCCAATCCAATGTCGTCATGCTCATATATGTTGAATTAAAGTGTACATCACAATCAATAATATGGTATAAAAGCGGAGGAGATAACATCGCTCCGAAAATGAGAAAATCCGCAAGGGATGATATCATCAGCCTAGAACAGGCCATCAATCTCCCCGGTTTCGGTGTCAATATCAACGTTCAGATAACCCGGAGCAGTCGGCAATCCGGGGATGGTCTGAATGTCTGCCGCAAGTGCGTAGCTGTGTGGGTTCATCCACTGGTTAGCCGATCGATCCGCTCGAGCCATGTGATGAAATAAGAACTTACAGGTATCCACCTCCAACCGCCAGCCGAACATCACGGATGGGAACCGTAAAGCCGGTCGGGGCGCCCTTGAGCGCGGGGTCATGACTCAAGGAGTACTGGGTCTTAGCAATGCAGATCGGAAGATTGGAGAAGCCTTGTGCCGTATAGGTGTCGACCTTCTTCTGCGCCAGCTCGCTGAACTCGACCTTCTCCGCACCGTACATGGCCTTTCCAATGCGCTCAATGCGCTCCTGGATGCTGCCCTCCAGGTCGTACAGGAACTTGAAGTCCTTGGGCTTGGAGCTAGCTGCCAACACTCCCTTGGCAAGGTCAACGGCTCCGGCACCTCCCTCGGCCCAGTGATTGGCGGGGATGGCATCCTCCGCACCGGCGGCAATAGCCTCCTCGCGGACGATAGCGATTTCCGCTTCCGTGTCCGTCTCGAACCGATTGATGGCGACAATCACCGGCACTCCGTACATCTTGGCGTTCTGGATGTGCTTCTTGAGGTTCACGCAGCCCTTGCGGAGAATCTCAGTGTTCTCAGTGCGGTAAACCTCGTGCAGTGGCGCTCCAGGGCTGATCTCCGGGCCACCACCATGGACCTTCAAAGCCCGGACGGTGGCAACAATGACCACACAGTCTGGGGAGAGACCAGAAGACCGGCACTTGATGTTGAAGAAACGCTCACCACCCATGGTGAAGTCGAAACCGGCCTCAGTAACCACGAAACCAGTCTTAGCCTCGTGGTCCTCATCGGGTTCAGTACCCGCAAGCTTCAGCGCCAATTTATCCGCGATGATAGAGCTGGCGCCAATACTGATGTTGGCGAAGGGACCGGCGTGGACCAGCACAGGAGTTCCCTCCAAGCTTTGCATCAGGTTGGGCTTGATGGCGTCCTTCATCAGGGCGGCCAACGCTCCGCCGGCGCCAATATCGTCGCAAGTCACTGGGTCCCCGCTCTTAGAGGTGGCAACGACCATGCGTCCCAATCTCTCGCGCATGTCTTCGAGACTGTTGCTCAACGCGAGGATGGCCATGCATTCACTGGCCACGGAGATGTCAAAGCCCGTCTCGCGTGACAGACCCTTTTCAGTAGGAGCCTGTCCGACTGTAATGCCACGAAGATGACGATCATTGACATCCAAGACACGGCGCCAGGTGATTGTCTGCGGATCAATGTCAAGACGCGCGAAACGACGGATCTCTTCCTCGGTGAGATCGTCCGGGTTCGTTTTAGTAATGCCGAGCTTCTTGAGTCTTCTGAACATGATGGGCTGAAATTCGCGCTTGCCCTTCTTCGCAGGGACCAGCCGCTTGTAAAGAGCAGCATCCTTCTGCGTAGCTTCATGGAACATGCGAGTTTCAATGGCTGCAGCCAAAAGGTTGTTGGCAGCAGTGATCGCGTGAATATCACCGGTCAGATGCAGGTTGAACTCGTCCATGGGAATGACCTGACTGTAGCCGCCACCAGCAGCGCCACCCTTGATACCAAAGGTAGGACCCTGACTGGGTTGCCGGACATTGGCAAACACGATTCTGTTCAGGTGCGCGCCGAGCGCTTGAGTAAGACCGAGCGTAGTCGTCGACTTGCCCTCTCCAAGAGGTGTAGGAGTAATACCGCACACCAGGACATAACGACCGTTGCGACGGTGAGCCAAGCGGTCCAGAACACTCAAACTGACCTTGGCCTTGGTGTGGCCGTAAGGCTCCAGCTCGTGGGGAGCAACGCCAACCTCCGCAGCGACTTGAGTAATGGGTTTGGGGTACTGAGCACGGGAGATGGCAATGTCGGAAGGAACAGGCCGGACCAGCTTGATGGGTAGCGGAGTAACATGCCTGTCCCTCTGCTTCTCAAAGTATGCCTTGGCCGAAGTAACGACGTTCTTCAGCAGCATGGCAACTGTCATGGGACCGACACCTCCGGGAACCGGAGTGATCTGTGAAGCTACCTCTGCGGCGGACTCAAAGTCGACGTCCCCGACAAGACGCTGGCCCGACTTCTTCGAAGGATCAGGCTTGTAATTAATACCAACATCGATAACAACAGCACCAGGCTTCAGCCAGTCGCCCTTGACGAACTCTGCCTTTCCAATGGCTGCAACAACAATGTCGGCGTTCTTCACGATGCGGGGGATGTCCGGCGTCTTGGAGTGGCAGACAGTCACGGTGGCGTCTGCATTCTTCAACAGGTAGCTGACAGGGCTACCGACGATGTCACTACGGCCAAGAACCACTGCCTCTTTGCCGGCGGGGTCTACTCCACTTGCCTTGAGGAGGTCCATAACAGCCAGCGGGGTGCAAGGAACGAAGAGGGGATGGCCACCTCTTTTGGCCAACTCTCCAATATTGATTGCGCCGAAACCGTCAACATCTTTTTCATCCGCAACTGCAGATGTGACTGTATGTTCGGACAGGTGGCTAGGAAGGGGAAGTTGGACGAGAATGCCGTGCACCGAGGGATCGTTGTTCGCTTTGGTGATTTCCTGAAGGATCTCAGGTTGAGAGATCGATTCGGGAAAGTTGACAATCTTGCAGAGAATGTTCGCCTTTACAGACGCAGTGGGTCAGTAAGGCTCCAAAGGTGTATGGTCAGAGATTCATATCCATACCTCTTCAGCGGCCTTCAATTTCATGCGCACATATGTGCCTTGAAGCAAATTAGAACGCACATTCATATAGGCGTCCAAGATCATGAAACTCACTCGAATCCGAACGATTGCCGACTAGAATTGAAGCAATGTCAGTACCTCCGCGGGGCCGGGTTCATGATGTCCGACTACACGTACCCTGGAAGATAACCAAACTCGGCTTGAACCGAGGATTGGACTCTTGAATCTTTGCAATCTCGGCTTTCAATCCCTCCCTGATGCTCTTGGCAATGGCCGTGCCATCAATCTTGGTGGCCGCCATGATGGTAGACGTGCCGGAGAATGAGCGACTGGAAACTGATGATCTCGGGAAGGTCCTGGAAGCGGGAAAGTCGACCACACGTCCAGCGAAGTGCTGTCGAGAAATCCCAAGGAGGGGAGAGGTCAAGGATGGGAAGATGTAAGAAGAGCAAGGCTGACTGCGAAGACGATAGGTGAAGATCGTTG
The DNA here is from genome assembly GCA_014281905.1 of Aspergillus hiratsukae. Taxonomy (NCBI): domain Eukaryota; kingdom Fungi; phylum Ascomycota; class Eurotiomycetes; order Eurotiales; family Aspergillaceae; genus Aspergillus; species Aspergillus hiratsukae. Next base: position 22,001 of record JACBAD010001924.1, read on the forward strand.
AATTCACAGCGCAGCGGGGTAATGTCGCTGAACGAGCGGGGGAAAAGGGCATAAGCTGCTGCTTGTCGGGCGCTTTAGGTGCAGCCCTCGGACGAGTGACGATAGGAGATTTCCCTCGGGAAAGTTGTTGACAACTTAAACTCCACCTTCAAAGCGATAAAAGGAGTGACCCATAGATAATTATACGGTAAAAAGCATTGAAGAAATTCAACAGCAGGCTTATTTTACTTTGATCATTGAGTAGGTCAACGGACTTCCCAACTTCTTTCATTCAACCCGACAGAAACAAAAAAACCTTTTTAACTTTTGAGTCATTCCATGATACAGTTCCGCTTGATCCTCACATGCAATGCTTGGCTTTGACTTAGTAAACAGCGTTATGTAAGATGAGATTGGTCTTGACTCGATCTGGAATAGCACCGAGTACCTTAGGGCTGATGTAGATTAGAGGTGATAAGAGCCTGAGGCAGATGCTCGAACATCGGAATATCCTGACTCCGACAATGTTTGCCTCTCAGGCAAACAACCTCGAATAGGCAAAGGTCTTGGCGCGCAACGCCCGACTGAACTGTGCGATCAAATTCACTAAGAATAATTAGTCGACGACGCCGACAAGGACAGCCCGCCAGCATCCCCGCCTCAATAACGCAAGTTCTGGACAACTCCTGTTGCGGAGACATTTGCTTCAAATTTAGTTCCTTTTCTTTACCCCCGGACAGTCTTTCTTCTGGCCCAGAATGAGGCCTATTCTGCTCTCGGGCCATGTACGTTGTGCCCTCAGTCTCCGCCAGGATTTGCTTTGCCGCTTTTATGGGAACTAGCGACTGATATTTCAATTCAACTGCAGGAACGGTCCCTCAACCAGATCAAATTCAACCGCGATGGCGATCTCCTGTTCTCCGTGGCGAAGGATAAGATCGTATGTGCTTGGTGGTCGGCCAACGGCGAGCGACTTGGTACCTACAATGGCCACCAGGGTGCCATCTGGACGGTCGATGTCAGCCCCAACACAGTTCTCCTGGCGACCGGCTCGGCAGACAACACTGTGCGACTGTGGAACGTCAAGACTGGCGAGTGTGTGAAGGTCTGGGACTTCCCTACTGCCGTGAAGCGCGTCGCATTCAACCCCGATGGAAGCCAGCTGCTGGCTGTGACGGAAAAGCGTATGGGATTCCTCGGTACGATCGCCGTGCTCGACATCAATTATGGAGATGGACAGGGTGGTGGTCTGGAGGACCAGGTCGAGGAGCCTAGCTTGAGAATCACCTGCACAGAGAGCAAGGCCACCGTGGCTGGCTGGAGTTATCTAGGCAAGTACATCATTGCCGGACACGAAGACGGCAGTGTCAGCCAATACGATGGAAAGGTAGGCATATTCTGCTCCTGGGATCTGGAAAACTATGCTAATTTGCGCACAGACTGGTGAGCAGCTGGAGAATGTTCAGGCGCACGAGTTCGATCACCAGATCAACGACATCCAGTTCTCTCAGGACCGTACTCACTTCATCACTGCCTCGAAAGACAAGTCCGCCAAGGTTTGTTCTTATTCGTTCTGTCTGCCATCTGTTGTCAAAAGCTGACCATCGCTAGCTCATCTCCTCTCGTAACCTCGCCATCCTCAAGACATACGTTGCCGATACTCCCCTGAACAGCGCCACCATTACTCCCAAAAAGGACTACGTGATTCTCGGTGGTGGCCAGGCTGCCATGGATGTCACAACCACCTCGGCCCGGCAAGGTAAATTCGAGGCCCGTTTCTACCACAAGGTCTTCGAGGACGAGATTGGCCGTGTCAGAGGCCACTTCGGTCCCCTCAACACCGTCGACGTCCACCCCAACGGCACAGCGTATGCCTCCGGTGGTGAGGACGGTTACGTTCGTGTGCACCACTTTGACAAGCCCTACTTTGATTTCATGTACGAGGTCGAGAGAGAGCAGCTGAGGAAGTGAATCGGATGATATCCACAAGCTCTTTGTTTTTCAAGTCATGCATTATCTGTATGAGTCATGAGACGAACACTTTTTTGCTCATAAAAGAAGGAAAGGCCAGGCGCGGCGGAAATGGGTAGAAGACCTGGCGGGGTCAGATACAAGGCATGATTTTCTCGTTTCATCTACGGAGTTGGTACTTCTTTTACTATTCTACTTTCTTGTTCTCTCCATCATCATCCTACCTCGTCCGTCCTCTTGCCATCTTAATCAAAAGAATCGCCCTTCTGCTTCTTCCCGTCAGTTCTCCTTCACTGTCCATATTCACCTATTAGTGCTTAGGTAGAGGAAATACCCTCGCCAGCAATACTATTGCTGCCCATTACTTCGTTAGCGCCGATGGTTGCCTATCCGGATGGCTTCAATAATATTGGCTTCTTTATGAGAACTGAGCACCTATCGTCCAAAAGATATTCATGCATAGACTTCTCAACCGACATAACCAACCCTGAATCCCAGCTAATACCCCTGCTTGCCTCTACTGTGTAGTGTAACGATTTCACAAAGTACGTATCCTCTAAATATGCTGGCCACACTTTTGGCCAATGGGGAAATAGCACAGATAATTGACTTTCAAGACTTTTCTCCGAGAACCTTGGATTTACTGCACCTTGTATGAATATTGTTGGCCACATTCGCCCCTGGTACCTAGGCGTCGGTTTGCCACCTTTGGTTACTCCTGAGCACCTCAGTAGTAGCTTTTCTCGGCGCAATGCAATACGGTAGAGACCTTTGCAGGCCGTTTGAAGCATTTTACCATCATTTGAGTTACTTTGTCAAAGCTCCAGGCTAAGCGCAATTCATCTATTGTTCTATATCCATGAGACGTTCTGTAGACAACCCGGCGAAACCAGCGCGCAAACTGAAAGAAGCCTGAAAGAAGCCTCCAACTTGCAATCTGCAATCTCGTCGATGCCATGAGATCCCTCTTCTAAAGATGAATGTCCAGAAACGGGGATAAAAACTCAAAGCGAATCTGTAGAAGCGCCCGAAAAACAAGTGGTATTTTTATGCCGTGATGTATGAATCGTCTCAATGCCAGCCCAGCGCTCTTCCGACCAGCAGAAAACATAAAGATCAAGTGAAGCCATGGGTTCTAACTGAATGAAGAAGAAAGGGCGTATCATGACATAAAAAAGGACATCAGAATGAGAAAAATCAAAAACTTGGAGTTTCTAATCCTCCCTAAGAAAAAGTCGCGGGCTCACCCCCCTTTTACTTCTTCTTAGGGAACTTCTCCTTCCCGATGTCGGAACCTCTGAGCTTGATGTTGAGCACACGCTCCATAGCACTCAGCACCTTCTGGTCGGGCGCGGCCGTACCCCTCTCAAAGTCCTGGATGACTGTGATGGTGGTGTTGCACTTGGTGGCGAGTTCCTTCTGTGTCATCTTGTAGCCCTCCTCGGTTCGGCGCTTCTTGATGGCGTCTGCGACCTGAAGACCGACAGTCTTGGGCTTGACGATATCGTCGCTTCGGTCGACCTTTGTCAGGTGCTGACCTTCAATGTGGGCTGTCTTGGAGGCCTTGAGAGAAACGTCAGTAGGGGCACAATATGGAGAGAGGTGAATACAACATACAGCATTGCCAGTTGCGTACTTCTTCTCAGTAGCAACGACGAGACCCTGACGCTGAGCAGCGTTCAAAGCGCTCTTTCCCTTGACTACTGTCTCGCGGGGAGCGGCACCAGCACGGTGCTTGGTTCCGATGCGTGTAACAGAATCCCACTCGCTCATTTTGAAGGATGTGTAGCTCGAAGCGTATGAAGGACTTGATGTAAGGACGGTGTTGTGGTATGAGGTGTGTTCGAGGTGGTAGGGGAGAGGATGGCGGAGAGAGTTTGATCGCGTGAGGTTGTGACTGAGAAGGAGAGAGTCCACAGAGCCACCGAATTTATACTGATGACACAGAAGCTTCTCGAGCCCGGAGCGGCGCAGTTTGGGGGAGTCAGGAACTATTCCCTTCTGGGACTAGCGCAACTGACATCATTACCACTCATTCGGGGTCTCTTTTGAGATAGTCTACTATCAACATCTCCAAATCTGTAGTTAGAAGTGACACGGCTCTTATTTGGGCATTATATAGATTTCTCTTCTTAGTTACGGGAGAACAATTGAATGCAGTCCCAGGAACCTTTCCCTCTTTCCTCTCTTGAACGCTCATGTAGTATGCAATGTCCACCAACGCCACTATAGATAAGCAAAATAATGTGTGCGAACTACTTCAACATCGCAGTTGAGGAGGACGCTTATCAAGAATGAGTTTCAATGCATGCACCTCTGGTACCCGTACGCAACCAAAAAAAATATCTCCGACAGAGAAACAAAAGAGATCTAGCCAAGCTGCCTCCGGGGAGGATCGAACTCCCGACCTTGAGATGTCCCAGAAGTGATGCTTCTGATCATAGAAGATATGAGACTCACGTGATAGCCAACTACACCACAGAGGCGGCTATAGCGTACCCAGTGTCGCAAATCCGTTGAAGAGAGAGACTAATTGAAGCTAGTCAAATGATCTGATGAGTGTTTCTCAAGGAGACACAGCGTGTCATGAAGTGGGAGCAACGATCATCATTGCTTGCGCGTCATGATCCACATTTTGTTATGAAAACTGATATTTTCATTAGGATAGGATAGTTGAGTAAAAATCCGCCTGAACGCCGTTCCCATGACCAAGGAAGAAACCATTCTCAAAACCCGAAAAAGACCTGAGTAATCAGCGCTAGAAGATGCTATTCACAATGTTGGAACCGATAGTAGCACCGGCACCAAAGATAGCTAAGACATGGTTAGTGACCGCAAACACATCCTCAATGGAGTTACAATCAACATACCGGCATTGCCCATCTTCTTGCCAAACTTCTTGCCGTGTTCCTCGAATTTGCTGCCAGGTCGCTTTCCATCCGGGGCAGATGAGCCACTCTGGCTAACATCGAGAGGCACATTTCCATAGTTGGTGGGAGGGGGAGACGACACTCCCTTTTCTTCTATTACGTTCACATAGCTGCGAGGGAAGATACCCTCAAGGTTGGTCCGTTCGTTACGGCCACGCCACCCTATTGTCTGTTAGTTTGAACCACTGACATCGCCTCCAAACCAACGTACAATCAGCATTCATGTGTTCCAGAACTTGGACACGGTCGTTGGGCTGCAGAGCGAGATCACCAGCATCTGTTGGGGTATATGCATAGAGCGCTGTAGCGACGGACAATACGGCCACAGCTTGAGGATAAGCGGGTGGTGGAACAGAGGGGGTCGCGTATTGTTGTTGCTGCAGAGCCGCCTTTTCGTTCAGGGAACTATTGGCGAACTGTGATGTAGGAGGAGCATATGACGCCGGGGCAGGTTGAGATTGAGCGACAACCGGTTGCGGCAGTTGGGGCTGAGGAACTGATGTAGCGGCTTGTTGGGGTTCCTCGTTAGGCAGCTGAGCCAGGATGGATGAGAGTTGCTGACGTGTAATGACCGAAGCATCTGCAAGAAACTCGAGCTCCTAGGACATATTAGCAAGGTGCGCGACAGACGTGGGAGAGATGGAGAAACCAGTGCGGATCAGCATACCGATCGGATAGTGCGGAGCGAGCGGTTGTTCATTGCGGTCATGAAGGTGCTTTGAGTAGCCATAATGAAGCGGATGTTGATTTATAAATGACAATAGGTGTTATGGCGATGAAAGAGATGGATGGAATTGAGATAATCGCCGGGGCAGATGTTGAGTCCAGGAAGGCGTCGTCGGTTGTCACTAATAATGTATGTTTCAGAAATACCTCAGGCACACATGGCATTGGACCCGGCTCCATCCTCTCCCGAGACAGAGCCACAATTTCCTATGTATTTTATGGGGCTTGGCGGGCTATGTTACATTGGCGTGCCTCCGAACTCCGAAGTATGCTACTAGGTAGATTTGGATGTTTCCGTCAATAATAAAACTCAATCATTGATAGAGTGCGCAGTCTCGCATATTATTTGAGAGGGCCATACTGCAGGATCAAATACTGTGCATCTGTATGTATTTTATGCCCAAAAACTTATTGTTCATGCTTACAAGCGTTATGCTGATGACCCCGCCATACCTTGAGAGATCGTTTCTCTCTTATGGGACTGGCCGGATTCATTAGGTGGAAAAGCTAAAGGACACAGAAACTCTAGTAGATCTACCTCCAAAGCAGCTATATAGATAGATAATGCAAATAGCATAGTTACTGTAAAGATAAATCGATTCATTCCTTCGTGAAGGACAAGCGTGGTATCTTGTTGCCTAATTGGCTCTGCTCCATACAGACAGGTTGTTCCAAGATGTTTCGAATGCCATACTGGGTCAATTGCAGTCAGGGTGACTGCCGGATCTCCTTTATATCTTGATGATTTTGACTGTGCAAGTGGATTCTGGGACTGGGACCTAACCAAAACTGACAAGGAATTGGAGTCATGATTACGACCATAAGTTCATAACGAACCGGCGATCAGATACCTGTATTCTGGGGTTGCGACTGGCGGTCCGCAAGCCCCACCATCCCCGATTTATCCAAGTACGTACGTGCTTCAAGCTCACCTTGGAGACGCAACGAGGGATCATCTCCAGTTGCTAATGGATCAATCCATGGCTAGATCATAACGTGACTGACATAGCACGGCGAGTGACGAGTCTTCAGGATGGGCAACCCTTTGCGCAGTATATTTGGAGCACAAACTCCGTTTCGAATAGAGGAAGCACCACGACGGGCTATATACACCGAATGAAATTTGGCAAGATGCTGAAGATGCTCGGATCTAGTGGCAAAACCATCCAGAGTCCGAAATAGGGGCCGGCTAACTCAAAGTCAGCGTGTGCTCTACCAAGAGCAGTTGCAGGAACTCAACGATGCCATGATCGCTAAGGCATCTCGCATCGAATATAGGCCCGATGAGATTGAAGAATTTGTATCGCTTCGAACCTCAAGAAGCGAGCATGGCCGTCCTCTAGCATGGGAGAATGAACGTAAAAGTCGCACTTCTTCCGGAGGATGCTGTGGGCGACGATGCGGATGCTGAGAAATGCCCCTCGGGGCCGCAATTGAAGCCCCAATCCAGGAGAGCGTCACCAGAATCCCCGGGCACTGTATCGAAGAGGGTCTGTTGTAACTCGACTCAAGGATCCTATAGTCCCATAGAGCATCTCCCAAGTATTGATATTAGGCTATTCGACAAGCAGACGATGATATGCGTCCTAGCCAAACGAGGGAGAGGCCCAACTGAGACAGATCAAACTGAAAAGCAAGCCGGAGTGAGGGAAGACAAGGTTCAGCAGCCTCACCTGAAGCCATATGTAGTGGAGTGCAGAGGATGGGAACAAGATGAAGAGGGAGAAGTAGCTGCAGGGAAAGAAGAGGAAACACTATGCTTCACAGAAGTACCAGGAGTCCTTTGTCTACTAGGACATGCACGCGACAATATGGGTGAGATATGGTAATGGCAGTCATCAATTCCCTACAAAGACTTTCCTATAACTTCGAATTCTAACTTGGCGTTTGTTAGCTACCTAATGTGTGCTAGGTAGTAGGTAATAGGTACCCCATAAACACCGGGTTGCTCTTATTGCTCTACTGTTGTGCGGCTGATGGATACAAAGATATGTCCTTGACCATGAATATAAAAACAACTCTTCAAGTCTACCTAGATCCATTTAGATAGGAGAACTCTCGAGTTTACCTTGACGAATTATTATTTGATCTTGTTCAAAGAACACAAGACACTCTGTGAGCACAGGGAAGCACAGTAACAGTAACAACAATAATCTCTTATTCTCACCTGTCATCTAGATACCCCACTTCATCGCTTCCCCTCGCCGAGACTGCGTGCTCAGCCTCGCGGTCTCAGGCTCTCAGCTGAAATATCTCCTGTCATAGCACAGCCGCACAGAGGCCCCCACCATTGAGATGGGTTGCTACGCCCAATGATATGAAGACACAGATTGCACATGCCGGATCTTCTGCAGATCCTATCACAGCCTCTCCCCACCTAATTCCCCTAAGCGCCGACAGCCATGATGATGAATCAGAGCAATGAGATGCCAGGATGGCAGATGCTCGGCGGTTACAGATGCCACAGCTGCATGCTCATATATCTCCCCGAGGTCCGGCCTGCCTGCGCAGTTGAACTCTTGAATAATGAAAACATAGCTGTCAACCAGGTTGCGTATCGAAAAAGTCCGTCACTCAAGCTAAACAAGCTAAACCGGTGATCACCAGGCTTGAGCGTTGAAACAACAGACGAATACGAGTATATCCCGTTTTGGTGGAGGCTTGATCCCATTTAAATTCTTCTTATTCCCTCTGTCGTCGTCGTCGCTGAGAACTTCTGCAACTACACCTGTCAGGAAAACAGAAGAAGAGGAAAACAACGGCAACAATGGCGTCGTACCCACCTCCTCCGACTCAAGAGGGCCATTATCCTCGTGAGTGCTATTCCAAAGCTGAACTAGACCCATATACATGCTAACCCTCCCTGCGATTAAGCTCCTCCAAACCCCGGAGGTATGATAACAAACCGTTTCTTGCATTGAGAATATAGTCTCATTGACCCTGTATATAGCCTATCCACCACCTCCCCAGCCGTCACCGGGGTTCCCACCTCCTAACTTCAGCTACCCTCCTCCACCCAAGCAACTGGAAGAAGCACATGCGGCAGCATATGCAACCAATCCATACGGACCGAGCTCTGTATTGCCTGCCCCGCAGCACCAGTCGACGCCATCTCAATCTTCGCACATGGCTGCTCAAGCCCAGCGGACATCCGTCGGGCCGTCTCAGTTCGGCCAGTTGGTGAACTCAACTACCCAGGACGACGTTGGGACATTCAATGGCGGAAGCTACCGGATCAGCCACCGGGACACGAATTCCATTCTGACCCTGCAGCTGGCGGTAGGATGCCCCATTGAAGCCAAGCCAGGTGAGTGCTATTTTCTCAGAACCTGAAAGGCCTAAAGACTCACGAAACGATCAGGAGTAATGATCGCAATGTCGCACTCGATCACACTAAAAGGAAGCGTCAAATTCTCCCTGAAGAAGATGTTCGCCGGCGGCGAGATGGCATTGTCCACATACACCGGCCCCGGCGAGCTTCTGCTTGCGCCCCCGGTACTGGGTGATATCATTGTTCTGCGCCTCTCCGGCTCAGACCCGTGGAAAGTCGGGAAAGACGCCTTCCTGGCCGCGACTAGTGGCATCTCAAAGGAGTATCAAACGCAAGGGTTGTCGAAGGGTGTCTTCTCCGGAGAGGGGTTGTTCGTGTACAAGATGTCTGGTGTCGGCCTCGTGTGGCTCCAGAGCTTTGGCGCTATCATCAAGAAGGATGTAAGCTACTAGCACCCACCTTTGCACCATCTACTATCTGGACGTTCTCTTGTGACTCACTGACAATGAACTATCCAGCTCGCCGACGGCGAATCCTACTTTGTGGATAACGGGCACCTCGTCGCCTGGAACTGCAAGTACAAGATGGAGCGTGTCGCGTCTGGAGGGATCATTTCCAATATGAGTTCTGGCGAAGGTCTGGCATGCCGCTTCACCGGTCCTGGAACTGTGTACCTGCAGACAAGGAACGTCACTGCCTTTGCCGCGCATATCGGAGCACATACTGCCAGTAACTAGAGTACGGCGCTTGATGGATGAACGGGAGCGGAGGCATCTACACGCCCATTTGCTGTAAATTTTCATGTTTGGCGGTGATTCCTTGAGCGGATGCTGTTTTATCTTGATTCGTCTCGTCTTGGCTGGCATATTCATCTCATTATTACGATAGTCATTACGATAGCCCTTCCAGAATGAGCATAAAGTGGTTTCCGGGCACGCGGATTTACTTTAGGTCTTCACGTCGTCTCTATTTTTCCAAATCTTGCATAACTCACGCCATCACATTTTGATCCTTTGCATCATCATCCACATAGAAGAGGAACGTTTGTACGAAAATGGGGGAAATAAACAGGAAAAAAATAAAAGAAAAGTATCTTCCCACAGCTGGCTCCATATAGATCCCCCACCCAGCCATAGCCTCGTTTAACCTTGTCTCTTTCTGCGGCCGACCTGTCCACGGAAACCGGTCTTGATGGCGGCGACCGACCGACGGGAACCGCAGGAATTGCAGGTGACGAAGTACAGACGGTTCTCACCCTTGTTGAGTTCGGTGTCAGGGCTGCGGCAGGTTTTGCAGGTAACATATTCGACTGAAGACTGTCAGCTACTGTATTCATATCCAACAGGGCGAAAAGTAACATACCGATATATCTTCTCAAGACGTTCTCAATTTGCTTCTGCTGGAAACGACCCTTGATGACCAGACGCCTGCTACCGTCGACACTGCCGCTGGTACCCAATTCGGCGAACAAGAACTGCATGACGTGGTCGTCCGAACGCTTCATACGCTTGCAGATATCGGCAATGTTTGCGAAGATGGTACGACGGTTACCTTCACGCAGACACTGGGGAGGAGGAATCTTATACGACTTGGTACCGCTGGACAGCATGTCGGGGTGGTGGCTCTGGATGAGGGAGAAGAATCGGGAGACGAGGAGCGAGTATGGGATGGCTTGGGTCGCCTCGTGGGCCCAGATACCGGTGCCGGCTTCAAGATCGCCCTCGGGCAACCCGTCCTCCTTCTCATCGGCAGCGGCCTTCTCTGAGATACCGGCTTCGGCAAGCTTGGCCTCGAAGTCACCCGCATCGACCTTCTTGACCTTCTTCTTCTTCTTTTTCAGGGCGGTGGGGTCGAATTCGCCATCGGCGGTGGCAGCGGCGTCCTCGCCTTCATCGGCCTCAGCGTCCTTGGGCTTCTTGGTCTTCTTCTTTTTCGAGAGGCCCTTGAAGAGTTCGGTTACTTCGTCGACTGCCGTGTCTGCTGTACCTGCTTGAAGTCAGTTTCGGCTGCGGCCGCGGGTTTGAGCGAAAGTAAAGGTGAAAGCATACCAGCTTCATTCTCAGCCGTGGTGATTTGAGGAGCGGGAGCCTCTGTGACTTCGCCGTTTGTGTCCATGATGACTGCACCTTCACTGAAGGCAACGGATTTGCGTGGCTTCTGAGTGGGCTCGACCTGCTAATGGACCCGATGACACGTTAGCAAGGGGGAAATAAATCAACAGAGACAATAATCCTCGGGCAAAAAAGGTCCAGTGATTGTTCACTGCCCAGCACAGCAGAACGTTACAACCAAAAGTGAGGCGGCAACGTAAGTGTGATTAGGCCGATGGGGGGCATGAAATGTGAAGATGTCCGCATTAAAGAAAATGTGGGAGGGCAGAATCGGTAAAGGGAAAACAGGGTGTGACGTACAGCATCCGCCATATTGTATATGTCTTTCTTGCAGCAGTAGGCGCTTTCAAATAAGATAACAGTCAGGAAGAATGTTATCTAGCAGTAAAGAGTATGCTTATAAGTAGACTGACAAGAGGTCGATATATTGGTAGAGCCATATCTTTGGGTTCGCGATGGCAATTCTGTTATCGCGGTACTGCTCACGTGACTGTGAGTCAAAATGCTGAGCTCACGTATTACCGTAAGGTATACACGTGACTTGGCTCTCCTGGATTACATCAGGCCCATCTCTAGATGCCTCGCCCTCCAAGTATTGGGGCTCCGATCTCGAATACCTTTCTCGGTCGGCAACACTCTATGCTGCAATCCTTGTTCAGGCAGTAGGCAGGCCACTGCTTGATCTCAGTACCTGTGTTTTCCTTCGCTCATTAACCCGTCCGATTTCCCCGACCTAAGTCAATTCCACAATGGCGTACTCCTCACCTTCCGCCTCTAACCCGTCCCTCGCTACGTCTGCCTACATGGTGTCTTCGGTAGACAGGTACACATCCGGCTCAGACGATGAAATTGCGTCCCTTCCGTCTGAGTCTACCACCGCTTCAGACCTTGACACACTTTCGGACGACTACTCAGATGCCGAGGAGGAATGGAGAGAAAGCATTCAGCAGTTGGAGTTACTATTGACCATGGTCATCGTCCCGTTTATCGGAAAGTATCTGGGACGGAGATGCGCTTATTGGGGTATGGCCTTCGATCTCTACAGCTTACAAACAAGACTGACATGAGATGTGTAGGCTGGACTCGCTTTATGGAATGGAAATACCCGGTCGAAGTCGTCATGACCAGTAAGGCCGCCTTCAGGGGAGCGGGTGTCGTCGAGGCTTTATCCCCGCTGTGATGGTCTTGACAAAGACAAGTCTATCATCACGATACGATCTGCGTTGCGGTCGTACTATGCATTAAGTCGCAACGTCGTGATATCCCCAGTCCTCGGGAGCTGCGCGAAGAGCAGCAGCAGCTTCCATTCTAGAGGTTGGCCCATCACCCGGCCATGGGGGCTCTCTGGTTACATTCAAAAACGAGAAGCTTCACCTCGCAGCGCAGGAAGAGTCAGGGATCTTGTCCGATGAGCTGCTTCTGACTCTGAGTACAGTATTTATGTAAATATAGTCAGAGGCACACTACCATGATTCCTTTTATACCCAATCAAACTATTACCTATTTCACCAACTTCTGAGGTTCAGATAGCGGACTACAGTCCGGTGGTCGTTGAACGCTCCTGTAGGTGGCTAACAGTCTAAGAGGAGTCCTTGAGTATTGAATCTTTAGTCTATAAGGAAACTTAGAAGAAAAGCGGTGGAGAAGTATGTCGCCATGCTATGGCCGTCAACCAATCTTATTATCTCGATAGGCGAGATGAAGCGAAACTGAGAGACAAGCAAAAAGCACTAATAAATTCCATCATCATGAACTTGTGCGTCATTCACGCTCAAGAAATGCGGATAACGAGCCCGGCGTGATCATTTTCATAATCATATCTCATAACTTATCTGGCGGAAAAGGTACGGAGAGAAACGAGCTGGGTATTTTCGATTGAGGCATTTAAGCAGATTCACCGCCACGCCAGCCTGGAGGTAGATTAGCGACTATTCGGAAGCACAGCAATTGGTTCTACTGACTGCCACCACCGTAGCCCTGGCCGCCGCCGTAACCACCCTGGCCGCCGCCGTAACCACGACCACCTGTAAGGTTCGTCAGACAATTGATTCGTTGAACACTTTGATGTGAAAAACATACCGTTTCCGGAACCACCCTCGGACTGGTTGTAGCCACCCCGGCCGTGGAAGCCACCGTTGTTACGGGGAGCGCGCTCGGAGGCCTTGTCAACACGAATGGTGCGTCCATCGAACCTATATCCGTCATTTGTTAGTGCTTCCATTATGAGAAATAGGGCCCAATAGAGGGCGATTTGGGCTCTCAGGTACAGTCTAGGGGCTCAAGGGATCTGGGAGGACTTACTCCTGGTTGTTCATAGCGTCCATGGCAGCATCAGCATCAGCATCGGTGCTGAAACGGACGAAACCGAAACCACGGCTGCGGTTGGTGTCACGATCCTTGACAACAATCTGCGTATCGTGAAAGAGTCAGTAGTCTGGTATGGTGAGGTAGTAAAAAATGGAAAAGATGGCGTGGTCGTGAACAATGAGAGGAAGGGTACTACTAACAGCTTCTTCAACCTGGCCGAACCGCTCGAAACCCTGACGAAGGGCAGCGTCGTCGGTGTGCCATGCGAGGCCGCTATTAAACCGTTACTTGAGAAAATGCGTTGGACTTCCAACGTAAAATGAAAACACACCCGATGAAAAGCTTAGACATTTTGAAGGTTGAAGGTTGAAATGTAACTGTTTAGCTGAATTAGTACTGAGAATAGTGACAGTTTCTCTAAGATCAAGGCGATGAAAATATGTGGATGAAAGAAGAAGAGGAGGGGTAGAAATCAGGAGCAGAAAATTTCTACCCTTTCTGAAAGAAAATTTTCACAGGTAATCTCACTGCGGCTATGCCCGAGGATGTTGCTGGTTTGTGAAACAAGCAGAGGGATCAACTCACAGTAGAAACTTTTGTTGCTGAAAGACAAAGAGTGTTAATATCACAGATAGTTTAGATGAGGTTGAAGGGCATTCTTACAGTTTGATAAGCAAGAAGAGCACTGGATTAGCCGTGAAGAAAGGTGCAAAGTGGGAGAAATGAAAGGGAGGACTGGAGGAGGTGTAGCAGAGATGCAAAGCGGGGGTTACTGATTACTACTCCTACGAGCTAGACTACCTCTCCAAGGTACTGCGCGACTACTCGCCACGATTATTCATTATTATTTTTCTGCATAGCAATGATAATTTGGATAAGCGGGAGCCATTTATATTACTACTAGTCTATTAATGCATGACAAACGCATAAATGGGAACAGTCTAAGGACGCTAGACTATGGTCACCACTGGCTTGAGGGCTGATGCGCACCTCCGGGCCCCTCATTGGGAAGTCAGCAGCCCATTCGCAGCTTTTTGTGCAATAACAGAGTGGGAAACTACTAGGAAGGCTGGAGCAGGCAGAAGCCTGAATCTGACTCCAGAGAGTCAAGAAATCCATGTCGAAAGAGTCGGTGACTCGAATGGGAACGTCTGGGGATAGGGGAGTTTGGACTGAGAAAAGATACTTCGGAGTCCCTCATTCGTCGTACCATGGGTGGTATTTCAAACCTGTACCTCGCATATCATCCACATTAGCTGGAGTTTGTCCATCCCTGTCTATGTACACTTCTGCAGAAGGTAAAGTAGTATTCCCTAGTATGGTGTAGACTAGTCCATCCCTTATCTCTAACGCACAGTAAATTTCTTGTTGAAATTGTTGAATTGTGGAGAACTTCGAAATCAGTGAAACTTTGTCTCCCCGTCGGGTAAGGGAAGAACAAAAAGAAAAAAAGTAGAAAGTAAAAAATAAAAAAGGAGGGGTGGGGGAGGACAGAAATTTGATCAAGATCTCCCATTGCTTGATTTTTTCACTGAAAAGCTACCTTATTATGCATAGTCTAAGTCGAGCAATAAAAATGAATACGCCAGATTGTCAGTCACATCTCACCAATTCACAATCACCGTGAGCCGATAGATGGTCGTTTTTGTTGGTCAGCTTGCAGTCGACAGGGGTGCCGAGAACAGGCAGATTCTCCTATTAGGTACTAGGTAGGGGCAGGTCATTTGATAATTAAACTGCTCCCTTTTGCCCCTCTTCCCACACTACTATATAGTGAAACTGGACTCCGAGATCACAACTTTTTATCGTTTAGGAAGAGGCCAAACTACGATAATCCCGATAATCGACATATGGAGAGGAGGGGCAGAATTGATAATAACGGGGCCAAGTGGGCCACATGAGCTGATTATCAAACTTATCTAAACTCATGCCCCGATAGGAAATATAAGCGAGACACTAGAACCCACCTTAGCTTAGTTTCGATTAGCTATATCTAGGTGGCTCAGGTGCATAGAAGAGCATCATGTCTTGTTGAGGGTCAATGTGATGAGGTCAATATGTCAATATTCTTTACCATGACCGAAACTCATAGACGCTTCTTTGATACTTGGATGACTCAGGGCTGCTGGCGAGGAAGCTGCTGCCTGAGTCATGGTTTCCCGTTATGGAACAAATGCATAGACAATCGCCCAACAATCATGTCGTCAACTCCAGAAAGAAAGGCTTGCCAGCCGAGATGATCCTACTGGTAACAATCTCCGCGCAACGAGCAGCTTCAAAGTAAGCACAGCTACTGCCATGCATCAATCCTCGCGACGACATCGTTACCTGACGCCAGGTGCCCAGGAATTGATTCTCAAGTGGCTTGTTGAACGGGAGAACTCACCGACGACTCATACAAACGATCATGCCTCGGGACCGGCAGAAGGTGACTTTTTATCCATCCCCAGAAGTGGTGCTTTCAGGGGCCCTTTTTCGCTGACTGATTTCTGTTTATCATTGAACAAGTGACTGGAACGAAGAGCCGGCAATGTCACAGCAATGGGCTTACTATCAATGAGTCTGTATCAACTGCTCAGAGAAGCGCCCTGCGCGGAGGAAGCTCTTTTGCTCATCGTTCCCCTTCCTTGAACCATATCAGATGGTCGCCTTATCCCGAAAGAAATCCTACTGAAAAACGGACAATTGCCGAAAAGGAAAGCAAAGGTGGATACGAACGCAAACCTCGAAATAAGACCAAGGAAGACCGTTACGAGTACAAGGGCTCGACTTCTCGAATACAACGAAAGCAATCGCCGACGAAAGCGAAAAAGTTGTCAAAGAAGGTTAGAAGACATACGATCAATGACAACTTCCATGCTTCCAATGTCCCGCGAGATCGATTGACAGTATGCATTGTACTTCAGTAATCAAGGGAGCCATTGCTGACGGTTGGGACAGCTCCATTCGCACCCAGACCTGGGTATTTTCAGAAGAGGGAAAACCTCATCGCCAGTCAGAGCTGGCGAGCTTCGACAATTTCCCCATTTCTCCGGCATTGGCAAGCTGGTAAACCGAAGTCGAGTGTCAGAGAAGGGGTTCTCAGAGACAAGATTCTTGAGCAAGAAATTACGGAGCGATAGCGAAAAATACACAAGCCATCAGGTTCCGAACAAAAAGAGGAAGACTCGAGCAATTCCTGACGATTCTCAACTACTCATTTCGAACTACTTCCCATTCGGCTTACTTGAAGATGAGGCTTGTACGCAGGGTTTCGAGATGGAGGCAAACTGTACCTTGTTGCATTCGTCTCCCAGCTTGCAAGCACAATCCCCAGCACACTGCAGCGTGGGTGACACAGCAGCGAAGAGGCATGGCGCTGTTGCAGTTCAATCTCCAGCTGATCCAGCTAAGCACTCCGGGACGTACCATCCCGATGTTCAAGCGCGCGGGACGTCTCTGTCATCAACGCCTATCAGTATTTCATGCAATGAACATGCCCCATTCCTGTCTGAAAGCTGGTCAGAGGTTTACATGAGACAGCTTTTGCATTTTGATTTGAGCTCACAGGACAAGAACAACGATGAGTCTACCCATCCAGGCAGAAAATACTGGAGCTTGGAGGACCTGAAGCTCCTGCTACAAGAGCGAGAGAGGTTTTGGCAACAGGGGACGGAGGGCCAAGTTGTGTCAGATTGTTCACTTCCAGGTAGCAGACGCAACAGTCGCAAAGCAAGCTCTATGTATGAAGTGGAGAACGCTGTTGAAGATCATCTGAAGCAACGCAAAAAAATGGTGTTATTGGAAGAGATGGGAGATAGTTTCGTTGAGGACAACGCAAGCCTCGGTAGGAGGTTTATCTTTCCAGGGCCTCTTGACAAGGGTCTCAATCACGAGCCAGAGTTACAGCACATATCTAATTCACCTCTAGCGAGACCCGAGCAGACGACACTGGGTATGAGCAACGCTGGCCGGAAGGAAGACTTTTACTCCTGCTCCGATACATGGAAATGCCCCGAGTATCCTACCAATGCCCAAGATGAGCGCTTCTCCTCCTCGGTATTCCAAGCTGGAGCACTCGAACAAGAGGCCGACCTCCAGCTCGCTTCCGGTGCGGGAAGGGATATAGCTGATGTCGAGGCGGTCATGTCCTTTGCTGAGGAAGCTCAACTTCAGGATGATATCTATGATCTCTATGCTACGCAGGCGCTCGATGCGGCGGCACATGACGCGATCATGCATCCAGAGGAAGATACTCTGAAATATGCGCGGGACTATGCAATGCGGATTCCTCTGGGCGCTGACAGCTTCGAACACAACCCAATCTCTGAAGGCGTCCCTCCAAATCATGTCCCGGCGGATAACGCATCACTACATTGTCCATGGGAGGCTGTAGCAGATACGTCACATGGCGTTCTATCCTCACATGGAATTGATCAAGGGTTGATTGGTATTCCCAGGGACTTTTGGCGGCGGAACAGGTTATATTGATTGTCGCTTGGTACCGCTTCTCATCAGCTTGCTTGGGAGAAACAATCTTTGGTACTGATTGGTGACCGTCCAACATCGCTGATTTTGATATATATCAGTAATACTGAGAGTTATGATAATATAATTCTTCTATTCTTCTGAATCTTGCTTCTTCTTCTTTCCCTACTTGCAATTATACTTCTAGTTGACGGGAATACTTCATTCAGGAGAACGCCCAAATCCCAAACTAAGGTGCTTGAGTGTACCTTAGGGACCAACAGAGCTTCAGTAGGGGTATGGCCGTCGCTAGCCTTTCCACGTATATGTATATATGCGATTTATATCGTCTATTCTATCTAATCATCACGTGTAGCCGTCATCTATACATAAGCCTGTAAACTATTCGAGCTTCGAGGCATGCCCATGCGCCTCGGCCCAAGATGCTTCGAGGGATTCCTTCACGTCTCTCTCCGCAGCCGCCTCTTCGGCTGTCGCTTCCTCCGTGCTCTCAATCGCCTTGACTCGTCGCACCAGATCAGTGACATGCATATCAGCACTCCCGAGCCCTAGCCCCTCCAGCGCTTTCTCAAGCAGGTACAGATACTCCGTGTTCTTCCCGCTCTGGCCTCGCCCGCGGCTAATCACCTCCGCGACATCCTGCGGTTCGCGGCGAGCCGGGTCGCGCAGGAATTGCGGGTTAGTAGGCTGCCCGATATACACCATGCAGATGATTGGTGCGGAGCGCGCCTGCGTTGGCGACGCTGGCGACTGCGTCTGTCGCACCGCCTCCGTCTCCGGGGCCTTGGAGACGGTGGATGCGGAGACGGCAGATATGGGATGAAAGGGGGTGTAGTGGGCGGTGTAGCCGTCTATTTCCCGGTCGTCGAGGTAGTCGTGGACTTCCTCGGCGTGGGAGGCGGGGATGTGGTATGCTGCGCCCCAGACGCGGGCTGTCGAGGATTCAAGGTGTGCGTGCTGTTCGGTCAGAGGCTTGGTGGCGTAAGTCGTAAGGAAGAAACTTACCGGGTCATCGAGGGTTTCCCAGAACCCCCGTTCGATTACTGTTACCACGCGACCTGGGGCTTCTGGGGTGCCGCGGTGGTCGGTACTACGGTTGATTAGCGGTATCTTGGCGATATCTGAATTCTGGGAGTGTGTACCTGGCCTAGTGAATGTCAGACGACTAGACGACGGGTGCATCCGGTAAAGTACAAACCTGCCAGAAGCGTCGGACATAGCCATCGATATAGCCTGGGACTCGTTGGTCTGTACCAGAATTAGATGCAGGGCCAATGCATGATTTGACAGATGATACACACCATAGTGTGGTGGTGGTTTCCAAATGAGACTCCTTTATGACAAGTTAGCTATGAATGATAACGAGAACAGGTTGTGTGATCAGACGCAGTTGGTGGACTCGCAGGGGCATGACTTACCCATAGCCAAATACCCAAAGATCACCGTCCGGGAAGTAGTTGCGCCATGTTCGGCCAGCTGGTTGACTTTGAGTCGTTTCTGGAGTGATCATATCTGGTGAGCACTCGTCAGACCAGCTTGAACGATGTTCAACACTCTTCTATAGATGAAGTTCGGTAAAAAGGATGATATCTAAGCCGATGGCCCTGCCTCTGATCACACGCGGTAGTCCTGACGAGTGATCAAACTGTATCTGAGGCAATTCTTTCCGGCGATCTCAGTAATGTATTAAGTATTCCAAAAAATGAGGCTATGTTGAACTAAGATGTTGATAGAATGGCGACAATTCCATGCCAGATTATACAAGACGCGCTCGATGTTTGCAGTGTTTGTCTGCTCTCGCTCTACACCGGTCATTTAGAGACTCAAAGCCAACAATCAAACCAGAAATTCTTCAGGTAGGACTGCTCTGGAATTGTCCACCGGTCTATCCAAGGAGCGCTTCGAACTAAGTCTATTTCCTAGCTATCTGAGTGGGCTGCCCAGGCGCCACGGAAAGCCTAAGCAATGGACTAATTTCTGGCTTCTCCTGTCTTGTACACAGAGTTATGATAGCTTATAACCTGTTCTATATCTTATACCAGGTAAGTTCAATGCTACAATAATTGAAGCGACCTTTTTTCCCGCCAAAATCTTCACTAAGATTTACTTTCCTGCCCCATATCAAGTTTGAGCATTGAACTGATATTTATAGGTCTATCTCATCGACTGCTCGTTGAAGGTCTTTGTCGCCAGCAGGTTGCCGAGTTTACCTGCCCTATAAGGCCATGTAGCTCAAAGTTGCTATCTATCTCAGACCAATATATCTTTTTCATACGCGACATCAGCACTTAGCCTTATTTTCTTCAAGTCTCTATCATCGTTATGGCTGGCCTCTTTCGCCTTCTGAAAATGCCGCTCCCAGAAAGCCCGACCGGAATCTCCTTTGCAGGCAAAACAGTGGTCGTGACTGGCGCAACATCCGGGCTCGGGTTCGAGGCTGCCATTAAACTGCTCAATCTCGGTGTGGACTGTCTTATTATTGGCAGTCGCAACCTGGAGCGAGGACAAGCCACTAAAGCTGAATTGGAGCTGCGCACCAACAGACCAGGGGTAGTCCATGTCTGGGAATTGGAGATGAGCAGTTTCCAAAGCGTCATGGGTTTCGCAGCTCGCGTCAACACAGGGGTCGAACGGCTGGACGTTGTATTGCTCAATGCTGGATTGTGGAATCGAAGTTACACAACGTCTTCTGATGGGTGGGAGGGGACGCTGCAGGTCAACACACTGTCTACTTCGTTGCTGGCGATTCTGCTTCTTCCTAAGCTCCGGAGTAGCTCGTCGCCTGAAAGCCCTAGTCACTTGAGTGTGGTGTCCAGCCAATTGTTTACCAAAGTAAAAGCGGATAGTCTCCGGACTGAAGACTCACTGCTGGAACATCTCAATGACCCGCAGCGCTTCAATGGACCCCAGCAATACCGGATCTCGAAGCTCCTGATGGAATATGTCCTCAAGACCGTGGCGCTTCACTCACGTGAGGAGAATGGTTCAGTCCCGGTGATCATCAACACTGTCAGCCCTGGGTTCTGTGCCTCCTCTCTGGGACGGCAGTACGACCGATTCTACGAGCGATGGATGATGTGGTTGGTATATAAGCTCTTTGCTCGCACGGCGGTAGAGGGGAGTCGGTCGCTTGTCAGTGCAACTCATCAAGGGGTTGAGTCGCATGGGAAGTGCTGGAGGAATGACGGTTACGTGGAGTAGGCATCCGGCCAATCTTTGTCCATTTGTATTATGCTAATAGATGTCCAGTGAATCGAATGCTTTGACTGCGGGAGAAGAGGGCAAACAACTTCAAGCCAAAGCCTTTGAGGAAATCTTTCGAGTTCTTAGGCAGCTGGCTCCAGAGGTCGAAGAGATCATCCAGAAATAAATGAAGGTGATAATATATGACTATCTGCCTGCAAAATAGCAGATGAGGATCCACCTTGATTTGGGCCATCAAAAGTCAGAACTGGTGGGACTGAAACTGGTAGGGCTGAAGATCACCTTACAGTTCGAGGAGGAAAAACAACCACTGTGGTGGCTAGTTACTTGCTACTGGAATACAGTTGAAAGCTCAGTGCTAAGTTAGATAACATACTCTCAGAGGGTGTCTTCTAAATGCCTAATGACAAAATCATCCCGTAATTCTACTGTTTTGCTTATCTTGGCATATTGACGGACTCTAAGATTGCCCCACGGCTCCGCTTTGAACCTTTGCAGTACGAGTACGACGAAAGAGCTAAAAGATAGCCAAGTCGCACTTGAACTACTCCGAACTCCTGAATCACCTTCCATCTATCTACTTCATCTTCCTTTTCATCCTCTCTATGAACGCGTGAATGTCTTGAGTTCTCCTCCGTCTTTCTAGATAGGAGCTTTCCCCTTTGCGTCCCTAGGCCTCACCGTGCCCGCCGTCCGTACGCCAGGCTACCATGGCTTACAACAAGTCCTACAACCCCGATGCGCTCCCAGCGTAAGTGTTTGTGAGATACATGGACGATGAGGTGACTCTGTGTCTGACTGACCGAGGAGGACAGGCATGCTGAACCAGAACAAGTACGAACAAACCGCCGTCAGACAGATTGTCCCACCCCCGCGACTGACTACCAGCAGGTCGCCCAGTTGATCGGCGCGATGCAAGTATCCTCACAACCGCAGGCTCAGCGACCTCCTCGAACATCGTCTCATGCTCCGCCCAGCAACGTCCCCCAGCGAGTCCCCGTCACGAATGCTCAGATCAACAAACCCCTACCTGCCACCGGGCCGCCGCCCGCAGTCCACAGCCATGCGCGTCCGCATCCCCTGCACCCCTCACCTCCACCCCAAAACTACGGC
>JACBAD010001923.1:0-44075 GCA_014281905.1 Aspergillus hiratsukae
ACCCTGCTGCACTCCCCTCCAGTCGCCGACGGCTGGAACAGCTTCCTAGGCGCGATCCGCAGCCGCACAATTCTCCCCGGGGCGCTCCTCGAGCTAGCCGTCTGCCGCGTGGCAGTCCTCAACGGCGCCGTGTACGAGTGGAACGCGCACGCGCCGCTTGCGCTGAAGGACGGGGTGACGGCTGATCAACTGAAAGCAATACAAGAGGTCGAGGCGACGGTTACCGATGCTGGGAAGGAGGCGCTGGGGCGGAGTGTGCTGGGGGAGGTGCAGAGGGCGGTGGTGCGGTATACGGACGAGATGACATTGAAAGTAAAGGTTGAGGAGGAGACGTTTGGGCTGTTGAGGGGGGTAGGGTTGAGTGAGAGGGAGATTGTGGAGTTGACGACGGGGGTGGCGGCGTATAACTGTGTGAGTCGGGTGTTGGTTGCGTTGGATGTGGGGGAGAATAATGGGAAGGAGATGAAGAGTGTGGAGGAGTTGGTTGCTGCTTTGAAGTGATTCAATGGCAGTTCAATTCAATTTTAGTGAGATGCTATGTGCTATGTGCTATGGAGCTACAAGCATTGAGAGTAGTAGTCGTTCAGCTTCTGGCAGGTATATGGGCTCGCGCAGGTGGTCGGACCAGTCCATCCCCTTCCACCACACTGGCCCCAGTGTGCGACTCCGGTGCTGCCGGGGTTACCACCAGTGGTAGTGGTAGTGGTCGTAGTAGGCTTGGTGGTAGTAGTAGGCTTGGTGGTAGTAGTCGTGGTGGTAGGGGGATTGCCACCCGAACCACCAACAAAGTACGGCTTCAACAGCGAGAGGTAGTTCTGATAGCCAGTCCCAGATGGCGGCTCCATGTTGAACATGTAATCTGCCCACCAGGGCCCAGCCGCCCACCATGCAGCACCCATCCACACATCCGAGTTGGCAGACAGGGAGTCAAGCATGCCCGTGACAGCAGTCTGACACACGCTGTTGGCGCCGCCTGCGAACTCACCCAGGAAACCCTTCTTACCATTGCTCTTCAACCACTGCGTGGCGGCCTGCACGCGCTCCTGGCCAATGGTGGAGCTCACGCAGGTGGCTGAGGTGCCGGATCCATCCGAGTCGAGATACTGGTGCATCTCATAGACGATCTTATTCTGCGGGTCGGTGAGGGCCTTGAGGTTGTCGTTGACGGTGGTCCACGTCCATGCTCCGGACCACGAGTTGCCCTCGACGAAAATGTACTGCGAGGTCGCGCCGGCAGCACGGATGGCGTTGATGGCGGCCTGGTTGAGGTTCAGAACGAGGGTCTGGTCCATGTCATGGTACTCATTGTCTGGATCGTCAGCTCCGTCTCATTTGCAGTTGATGGGGACATACTGGTGTCGAAAATGACATGGTCATTGGACGCGAACTGGGCGGCCACCGTCTTCCAGAACGCGGCAAAGTCAGCAGTCGACGTGATGATGTTGCCGTAGCTGTCTGGTCAGCAGGGTCTATCAGATCAGAGGAAACAAACTCACTATCTCCCAAAGTTATGGGGATCAATCACAGCATACGCCCCCAGACTCGTAATCGCATTGACAGTCTACCTCGTCAGCGACGCTCTCACCACCTGGACAGCAAACGAACCGCCTTGAGATCACTCATGTACGTCGCATCAGGAGTCCCCGTCATCTGGTTCGGGATCAGCCTCTCCATGCGAAAGGCAACCCGGAAGATGTTCATCCCCGCATCATGCAGAGTCTTGATCGTCGATGCACTGGGCCAGATATAATCCGTCCCCAGCACGCCGGGGAGTTGGTCCTGTCCGAACTCGGCGCCAGACTCGTTCGTCCCGAACCCTATCATCACGTCAGTCTCCTAACAGCAGCAAAGAAGAGAGAGAAGAGAGACGTACAAACAAACCCAGAAGCCCGCTTCGTATTCGCATTCGGCGCCGCCAAAGCGAGGGAGAGAAGCGCGCAAAGAACAGTCGCAGCCTTCATCTTGTATCCTATACTTACCAAGCTATACACTGAAAGAGAAGTACAAGCCCATCCCATGAAGGTATATATACCCCCTACAGCCAGACAACAGGAATCACAACGGCCCTTCGGACCGCACCCCGAAACGTTCTGCAGTCTGCATGTCTGCAGGAAAATCCATCCCAAACCGGAACGGAGCCTGCCAGGACGGTCTAACCAATTCGTCACGGTACTTGGGGCAGCAATCTCCGGGGATAGATTGCATGGCGTCTACCATGCAGCCGCCACGCCCAAATTGGACGAGTGTGTCCTGCAGGAGTCACAACCAGCCACCGTTGAATTGGCTGAAGCGAAGCGAAGACCGGACGGCTACTACACGGTCTACTCTTGAGTAGTCTGCTGTTGAGTGTTGACTGTCGACTGTCGGAGGATCATCCGGCTCAATCCGGATCGCCAGGCTAGCTCGAATACCGGTACCAGTGAGAGAAGCGACTGTCAGTGACCAATTCGGTATCAAGGTGATTCCTTTGAGAAACATGAAAGATTAATGAGCAAATTAGAGTGAATTACAGGAGTCACTACCATGCTATGCAGCAGCAGAACGATTCTGGTATTAGGCTAATATCCAGCGGATACAATACGACGCAAAGATGAATATGCGGGGAAGTCCTCCTGGCTTGCGGAGTATTAGCTTGATTTGCCTGAATTCTGGGTTAGCGTAGGGTCTCATTTCCAAGGCCTACTTCGTACAGGTACTTGGCTCTTAATCCCTGCAGTTTCAGTCCACGCGGTCACACTCACGCTGCACCCCAGAAACCGGCAAGTGACCCCGGCCCAAAGGATATGCAGGCGCAGGGAATGACATGGATGCTTTGTACTTCCAGGAGATTAATCCGTACGGTACAGGGGTCACTGTAAGCGCTAGACTAGTCAGGGCCCGACCTGCATTAGGTTTCTCTCAGGGCGAGTAAGCGAGTTCTTCAGGTATTGCCCAATCAGCTTGAGGGTATATAGATTGATGCAGGCGGCGAGTATTAAGGGTCTATGTCACCCTCTATAGATGGAAACTACGAAGAAGAAACAAATGGAGATGAACAAGTGCATTGATTCAAACTGATCAATTATAGTAAAACATTTTCCTTCTCAACCGGTCAACCGTCGGTCATCAATCCCAGGTCCTCCCGGCCATCTACAGACACTGAGAGTAGTAGTCATTCAGCTTCTGGCAAGTATAAGGGCTGGCGCAGGTGGTTGGACCGGTCCATCCGATTCCACCGCACTGGCCATAGTGCTGAGCGACGCCGGAGCCGCCGGTGCTGCCGGGGTTACCAGCGGTAGTGGTCGTGGTGGTGGTCGGGCCGCCGGGATTCGAACCACCGCTCTGGAAAGTCGAGCCAATGGGGCCGACCTTGATGTTGGAGTAGACGACGGAGGCGTCGGGGTGGTTGGCCTCGACATCGGCGGGGTCGCCAGAGGAGATGTCGCAAGTACCACGGGCGACACCGGGGGTGGTGGAGGAGGCGGTAGTAGGGTAGTTGCTGTCGAGCCAGAGCATGTTGGCCGCGTGGTCATCCCACAGGGACATGACGAGGACCATGCCCTGGGCGAGCGCGGCGCCCATGCCCTCCATGCCGCCGTGCTTGGCGAAGACGTTGTTGTCGTTGAACAGACTCTTCTGGGCGGTACAGTACTCGTTGGTGATGGAGTTGCCGCCGACGCCGGACCAGGTCGACTGCGAGTTGGGGATCACCTTGCCGTTCTGCACGTAGAAGCGCTTGATCTCCTTGAGGGTGCCGCTGGCGGTGCCATCGTTGGTGATAAACTGGGTGACCACGGTCATCTTGCTCTTGGTGTCGACGGTCATGCCAGGACCGTAGAAGGTCTTGTTGCCCTGGCGGAAGGAGTTGAAATCGCATCCGTCGGGGTCGCAGGTGCCGCCGTAGCGGTCGGAGCTGTAGGTGCCACCGCAGGCGTCGCCGGTGCACATCACCTGGCCGGGAGTGTCGCAAGGGTGAGGGGTGAAGGCTGTGGAGATGCTGTTGGCCTCCCAGATATCCATCTCCGCGCAGCAGGACCCGTGGTTACCAGTACCTGCGTTGGCATCATTGGAGGCGGGCTTCCAGCCCTCGACGTTGGCCTGACCATTAATGAACTTGAGGTCGCGAGGGCACTGAGAGTCACAGTAGCCAGTACCGTACTTAGCACCGGCCTTATTGGATGGGTACTTGGACAAGCCACCGTCGGCGTCCATGGCGACAAAGTACAGAGCGCCGTTGAGACCGCAGGGAAGATTAGAAACATCGACATCAAAGGTGAACTCCTGGTTCAGCAGCTTGAACATCTCATAGGTGGAGTCGTCCTTCATCATGTACAGACGCGAGCCAATGTTCTTCTGCTGGCTGGTGGTGACAAAGTTGAGGCGGAGGGAGTTGCCGCTGGCAGTCACACCGTAGGTGGACTGGTAGTTGGCACCCTCGAGGGCGCAGTTGGACGCGCACGTCACATCGTCAGGGCAGATGGTCGTATCCCAGGTGTTGCCGCTGTAGCAGTTGGTGTAGTCACCGACTTTGTGCACCCAACGCCAGTTGGAGTCGATTACGACCTTGCCGTTGTTGGTGGTGCAGGAGCCGCCGGCAGAGCAGGTCTGCCAGGTCATGGACGGATGCACTTCCGCCTGAGAAGTACCGACTTGCTGAGCCTGACCAGAGCCCACAAGGGCGGCCAGGATGAGCGCACTCTTGTACATGCGGTAGGAGAAGGTGGAGGCCAGCATGGTGTTGTCACTTTGTCAGAGGATCAACTGGTTGGTGTAGAGAAGTGGGATGAGAGGATGTGGATAAGACGAGATGTCAACAGAGGTAGACCTGCTTTATATCTCTCAAAGTGAGTGCCATTGAAGAGATTCAACATACTCAACCGCTAACGACAAGTCTATTGCTGCTGGCAACCTGCAGTGTCGTCGTTGACGGCTTTGCGGACCGTATGCCGTTCTCATGCCCCATGGGGAAGAGTATGATTCCCCGCGTGAAGACGTGAAGAAATTCCTGATTCCAGCCAACTAGTGCAACTGAAATGAGAGTGATTGATGCCTTTAGCCTCTGGTACAAGTCGGCGAACTGCCTTGACCGATCAGGAATCGGCTAAATACGGTGAAGTCAGCGGTTAGCAGTAGCATTTCTGCTACGACCTATTACATTCTGCAGAACCTTGAGGGTTTCCCTCCTGATTGTGGCCGTGCATCCTCCGGTCCGTGTCCTAAGCGAGGAGTGATTAAACTATGCAGCCAAGCCGGAGGATTTCCTCAAGCAACTATATTCATAGTTGCATAACATACCTGAAATGACTACGCACCAGGCAGCTGATCTGTTAGTGGTGCATCCGTTCTCAAACCGTCCTACCACTATGCTTAAGAAGCATCGCGTCTTCTAAACCTAATTAGCTGTCCTAACACTGGTGGAAAACATGTCCAAACTATACATCTACCCAGGTAATCAAACAAGTTTCCTACTACTACTACTATAGCCTTTACGGATCTGGATGATATACTCCTAGTCTAGCGTGCTCTTTTAATACCCTGCTGATGTTCAGGGTCCTGCCGGCCTGCTCATGGAGATAGTCATACCTTCGATATCTTCTGGTAGTCAGTCTACCACAACAGCTGATGAAAGCATATTTCTTGAATTGCACACTAACTAGACACATCAGCGTTGAGCTATACTTATGTGGATCTACCATCCAAGTCCGGATTCGATATCCCTTGATGTGACGCTGATTGCAGGGCTCTCGATATTCCTCGGCATTTGGCGGCTGATACTTTTTGATTAATTAACTGCACTACGCCACATCCTGCAATCATATCATGGCCAGATATTAACTCCTGATGCTCTACCACATGCCGTATTTTCTTTATTAATCTATGTCTGTCATCTGACCGTGCGTACAGCCTTGCATTTGATGAGATCGTGAAAAATAGCCACTATTCCGGTGTCGGATAAATCCGCACTATCCATGATGTTACATCAACCCAATCCAGGAGATCTCAGTCTTCGCAAGTTGACCTTTAATCTAGTCCAATTTGACCTGCTTTAGCGTCCTAATAGATTGATCCTGGACTCATCTGACCTGCCATTCCCTAGATCCTTCACCCACTCTTCTCCGCAGTCCGCCCCGCTAACATATTGGCAGTACCTCAAGCGCCAATGGGCAGAGTAGAACAGCTATCCTCTATATTGCTTGTGCACTCTTCCTCCTGACCCGCGGAGTGAATATTATCTTTTCATCCCCAGTTTTTCCTTCGATCGGCCTCTTTCCTGCTCAATAATCGGACCCTCTGCGAAGTCACAGTCACGCAGTGGTCAATAACTGAAGCCCCGAGGTATGACCCTTTAAACTGACACTAACGTCACAGTACGTTATAGTAGTCTGGTCGGTAAATATGTACATGGACTCCGCACCGCAACAGGCAAGACCAGAAATGAAGCTCTCAACCTGTTTCAGGTGGTCAGAATGGGAATAGCCGATACGAGAGGAGTAACTTGCGCTAGTTAACTGCAGGAGCCGATTCAAGCTCAGGGTCTACCGCCTGAATTGCCGGCTCTTTCGACCTAAATCCCGAAAGGCCACTTACTCTGGCGTATCTGGTTGTCCAGGTACGGGGTGTGCTCGGTGAGAAAGGTAGGTATGGTCGGATTCTCACTCCTGACACTGCAGCCTCGGACTCAGGATCGTGGACCCTGCAGGTGGCTCCTTATGGCATTCTGGCCTGAAGATGCGGGGAATCGCTTAGGCTGAAGATCGCTTGATCTGAGTTTGGACAAGACGGAGGATCCGACGGAATCTGCCGAATTGGGAATAGTCTTGGCATATGGTTATAGCAGTTATTGCTTGTGATATTGTCTTTGTTATTTCTATGATATCAGTCCTTAAAGACATCCATATGATAAAACTGAATCTTCATTGAGTTTAGCTTGCACGAAGGAGGGATGGTCTAGTGCTTTCACATGGAAGATAAACCAATTGTATCAGTATCTTCTACATCATGACAAGAAGCTTATTAAGATAATGTCCCCTAAAACAATTGAGCAGTAATAGAATGAGACGCAGACAGCTATCATGACTTTCATAAGTGAGCAAGATATACATGTAAACATCCTACATCTACCTACTATGTCTTATATACCTTTCTCAGTCGTTCTACATAATCAAGACAGTCTGAGTGACTTGGCTAGTGAGGAGAAGTTTAACAAAGGCAAATGAATGCATTTCTACGAAGTATACACTTAGTATATTCAAGGGTTAGTCTTAGAGATATCATT
The DNA here is from genome assembly GCA_014281905.1 of Aspergillus hiratsukae. Classification (NCBI taxonomy): domain Eukaryota; kingdom Fungi; phylum Ascomycota; class Eurotiomycetes; order Eurotiales; family Aspergillaceae; genus Aspergillus; species Aspergillus hiratsukae. The sequence goes on from JACBAD010001923.1 coordinate 7,256, forward strand.
GACATGACATCCTTACCGGTAGAATGTCAGTGGAATGCCGCACCTCTATATATTCCATTTTATGGCTGATGCACACAAGCCGCTCTTAAGCTACTCTTACAAGCACTATGATCAAAATAACTATCTCCAACTCTGAGAGTTCAAGGTTACGGCCGTAGTTTTACGGCCGGATGCTCCCAAAGCGGAAATTAGCCTCTGAGCCCTAATCTTATCGATCAGCCCCACCTTAGTCAGCGCCGAAAACGGCGCGGGGTTTTCTTCCCTTTGTTGCTTAAATTCCCACATCACTTCGCACTTGCTATCTCCAGTCACTATCACAGTCCACTGTCCACTTCAACACTCGATTCAACATCATGGACAGCTTCATCCTCACCCTCTCGTGCCCCGACCGCCCCGGCATCGTCCACGCCGTGACCGCCTTCCTGGTCGCGCGCAACCTCAACATCCTCGACTCCTCGCAATTCGGCGATCCCACCTCGAAGCGCTTCTTCATGCGCATGCACTTCGCCGCCTCGACCTCCCCCACCGAGGCCACAAACGAGCACCCCTCGCTGACCGTCGACGAGCTGCGCACCGCCTTCGAACCAACCGCCAAGTCCCTGTCCATGGACTTCGCCATCCACCCCGCCGCCCAGAAGCCGCGCGTGCTCATCATGGTCTCCAAAATCGGCCACTGCCTCAACGACCTCCTCTTCCGGCAATCCACCGGCCAGCTCGCCATCGAGGTCCCCCTGATCATCTCCAACCACCCTGACTTCGCCCCCCTCGCCGCAACCTACAACGTGCCGTTCATCCACCTGCCCGTGACCGCAGACACAAAGCAGCAGCAGGAGACACGCATTCTGGAGCTCGTCCGCTCGCACAACATCGAGCTGATAGTTCTGGCGCGGTACATGCAGGTCCTCTCGCCGATGCTGTGCGAAGCCATGTCCGGCCGCATCATCAACATCCACCACAGCTTCCTGCCGAGTTTCAAGGGCGCGAAGCCGTACCACCAGGCTTATGACCGGGGCGTCAAGATCATCGGCGCGACGGCGCATTTCGTGACGAGTGATCTGGACGAGGGCCCGATTATCGAGCAGAATGTTGTAAGGGTGAACCATGCGCTGAGTCCCAAGGAGTTGACGCATGCGGGAAGCAATGTCGAGAGTAATGTGCTGGCCACGGCGGTCAAGTATGTTACTGAGCGGAGGGTTTTGCTTAATGGGCATAAGACTGTTGTTTTTGCTTAGACTGCGTTCTCTCTTGGTTGCCATATAGCACTAAAAGTCTCAGATAGGGTTATATAGGTTCTAGACTCGTTCAGTACGGCAATACAAAGTATATTAGTAGATATACTATTTGAGTAACGTACAGTAAGCGATAGTTAAAGCATCGTCCAAGTGGAAGAATCACGCACGTGATACGAATTATGTGATTAAGAGTGATGCTGGGCCTTCTATATACATCCGGTAGGTTCGCACTCCGAGATACCTCACCGATTGCCCGAATGGAAGGATTGATGAGAACAGCACGGAAAGAACTCGGTCTGGTCCACCCGAGGTACTGCGCGCTCTGGTGGAGGATTCCCGACTCGTATTGGTTCCACTTGCGTATCAAGCTGAGATGGGGCACGAGAGTACAACTGGATAAATAACGGAGTGATTATGGGCAAGACGATGCGGGCAAAGGGCGAGGTCGCGTATGATGCGTATTTTGGAGAATACTTCTGATCCTCCAAGCTATCTCATGATACAGAGGATTGCTCGTATAGATGACGTCGTAGGACTTCCGCCAATCCCACTGGCTGCTCACTCAGCTCCTGGCGAGCTAGTACTTCGTCTGCGATCTCGTTGGCCCAACTGTACTCCGAGTGGTACTCGCGGAGCTCGTGTAAACGCTGCCGGAGCCAGTCGCGCGCCACCAGGTCGTCCGTTTCGATGACGGCCATGAGCATCGGCCAGTACAGACGACGCAACAGCCGGTGGTCGGCAATATATTGTTTCTGACAAATCTCCACAATGTTGGTCAGAGCCTGGCGGTGCAGGGTGGTTGCCGGAACCGTGGAGTAGAGTATTCGCCGGTGGAAGAGGACCTGAGCGTAAAAGGTGGTGACGGCCATGTTGATGGTGTTGAGGGTGCGACGAGTGGAAGTTGCACCGGCGAATTTGGCCGTGATGAACAAGTCCGAGTATTTCTACGCAATCAGCATGGGCATTGGAACGGGCGACGGGACGCATACCTCCCGAATAGCCATCATTTCATTGAAAAGCGACTTGGCATCCTTGGACCCTGTCTGATCGACCAGCACCTGCCAGGTTTTATGTCGCAAACACATGCCTTCGTGCAACAGCTCCAGTCCCCGGTAATTCTCCATATCATCTGAGACCTCCTGGTCAGGATACTGGTTGCCCCAGAAGCAGCGACCCCAGAGACGCGCACAGCGATGCAGTCGGTCCGGATGAAGGGCCGGGTTACCTGATTGCAGGACATAATCGTACAGGGATCCAGTCAGACCGACCGATCGACTATTCACGTCGATGTACCTGAGCAGTCAACACCAATCCTACGTCGTAGAAAGGACAAACTTACAACATCCACAGCAAGAACTGCTCCGGAATGAAAGACACCCTGGGTGGCTCCTCTGGCTGCTCCGCGTCCACCGATAGTAGCACGTCGGTCGCATCCTTGATCTGAAACAGCTGCGGATGCGACTCGAGCAGCGATCGCACCCCCTGCAGATGCAACTGCAGATATCTGGAGCAGTGTCCAAACTGCCACTCGTATGTCACCATCAAAAACATGGCCGCCAGGATCATCTCCAGTTCCGCCTGAGACACCTCCCGGTTAGGCGTTTCCAGCATCTGTCGGAACTCCTTGACGGCCAGCCCATACTGATACCGCGCATGATCTTCTGCAGTCGGTCTGCCGGGAGAACGTACCACCAGCTGACTGCGGTGCATGTCGCTTGCCGACAGAGCCAGAATCATGCGCATGATCACCTTGTTCGACGCCGCGGGGCCCTGATATAGATAGCAAAAGGTACTCCATTGCCAAGCCTTCATGTAGTAGAAAACGACCGACGAGGACGGAAAGTACTGGAAGTATTTTTGGTCATGTTCGGCGAGAACGAGCGAGTTGGAGCAGGCCAAGTCGGACACGGACAGGGAGGGATACAGGGGGGTCGTCGCGAGTGGATACGGAGGGAGAAAGGACCAGGCGGTTTGTGAGGAAGCCCCTGGCGACGGGTGCCACAGTGTCGTCAGTGTAGTTGAATAAGACGCAGCAATCCCAGGGCTGGAGGTAACCGGAGAAAGCGAGTCGCGGGGTTGCGCCGGTTGGAGACGTCGCACGGCGGCCGTAGCTTTGCTGCCCCATTTGACAGGGATCCCCCACTCGCAGTTGAGTCGCAGGTTGGAGCAGCGTTTGCAATCGGGACGCTCTTCACCACACTTCACTTTTCGACGGCGGCAGGTACTGCAGCCTGCGATGGTCAACGGAGTCGAAACTCAAGGGAAGACGAGGCAAACCATTTTTCGAGCGAGGGGCGTTCCGTCCCGACATGGATAGAGTCGCCCGCTCTGAAATTGTCGGTCAGCCGGTAGGCATGAGCGTGGAATTGGTATGCCAACGACGCGATAGATTGACTTGAGAGGAGAGAGGATATCTTGACGTTGAGGAGAAGTCGATAAGCGGCAGATCGTCGGATATAAGTAGTTACAGGCATCGGAAGCTGAGTCAGCAGAGAGCAGAACCCAGAATCAACAGAATAAGAGCATCTAGATGAATCGAATCAGAGTATAGATCTAAAATGAGTACGAGAAGGGATTCCTGTTTATGTTAAAGTGCCGCGTTGTGTTGCTGCTAGAGGCGCATAGATGTCCTAGTGATGGATGCTCAGGAGACTTGATATATACAACCACGAGTATTGGTTAATATTTATTCGTATTTTCAACATATTCTGTAGATGATTTCATGGTTCTCCGTCTAGATACGCAATTGCAAGAACCCAAATAGCATGGTCATCCGGTGATCACTGAATTGCCATCTCCCACTGCTTCTTTGCTATCTCAAACAGTCCCTCATCTGTCAACATCTCCCATCCGGTCATTGCTAGAGACTTGCCCACGATGACAGCCTCCTCATGCGCTGTATCCGTCCCGGCTGCAGTGGCAAACGTTTGATGATGAAGGAATAAACCCTCCTGGTCTGCGATGCCGAACATGGAATGCAGTGTCGGAACGAGATAGCTCACGTTTCCTACAGAGTCAGCTAGAGTCTTTGCTCGAGGACCAGGACGTACCAATATCTGACGAGCCAGCCATAACCTTGTCGTGGCTCTTGGTGATGTTCCTTCCGTACCGAGCCATGTGAGTCTGGTATCGTTCGCAGAGGGTGTCATTGATCTTGATATCGGTATACAGTTGACACCTGCATGATTAGCAACTGCCAAAAGAACGCATGAAGAACATACTCGACAATGTCGACCTGACAACCCGATGATAACGCCCCCGCCTCGATACAATTCCTGACTCTCCCCATCAACCGATTCAACCCCTTCAGCGTCGGACTGCGCACCTGCCAGAACGCCTTGGTCCGCTCGGGAATGACATTAGCCACAGTGGGCGTCTCCGTGAACGCGACATGCACCCTCTCATCAGGCTGCATCTGCTGCCTCAGCACCGAGACATTGTTGTACGCACTAACCAGCGCATCCAGCGCATTGACCCCGTCCCAGGGATTGCCCCCAGCATGCGCGGACTTGCCCGTAAACTCGCAGTGAAGCTCCTTGCGGGCGTTCATGAGTACGCCGCCGACACCGTCCGAGTCAACACCGGGGAAGAGCTTCTTGGGTCCCGCGTGACTACATTGTCAGTGATTGCAATGTAATCAGAGGAAGAGACTTACGCCATCAGCGAGATATCCACCCCCTTATACGCCCCGTTTTCAATCAACTTGGCCTTGCCACCGCCGTTCTCCTCGGCCGGTGTCCCGAGCAACTGCGTCCGTCCAGGAATCCCATATTTCTTCAGCAGTGCTGACAGCGCCAAGAATGCCGCCACGCTGCTCGTGGTAATGAGGTTGTGGCCGCAGGCATGCCCGATTCCAGGGAGAGCGTCGTATTCCGCGTTGAAGTTGATCAGCCGGCCGCCGGAACCGCAAGTGGCTTCGAAGGAGGTGTCGAGCCCGTAGGCGTGGCGGGTGACGGTGCAGCCTTGGGCCTCGAGGAAGGCGCAGATGGTGTCGTGGGCTTTGTGCTCTTGGTATGCGGTTTCAGGGTTCGACCATATCTGATCAATCGGTTAGTGAGTTAAGTGATATAGGTCGGTAGTGACAGGATATACCTCGCGGTTGAGCTCTCGCAAGGAGGACTGGAGATTGTCCAGGGCTGCGTCGATGGACGCTTTGATCTCGTCAATGGTGGGTGTGGGGGTTGCCATAATGCCTTCCTGATTGTCAGTAGAGAGGACTGATGTGTCAATGACGGAATGGCTGTTCTTTATTAGACACCAGCAGGGCAATCGGGAACAGAGACCGCGACAACTCCAGCAGTCACCAAGCCATGATATATCAAACAGCGAACTAGCACTCGGCAAAACCGGCATTCGATTATGCACATCGGCTTATCAATGCGGGGTAGGCCGTTGAGCCTTGAGCAATGATATCAACAAGATATGGAGGAGTCACTGTCGATTCTTTGATATGCTCGGTCTCCGCATTCAAACATGGGGAGCACACTGTCTACTCCAAATGCATACTCCATAGAACAGAAGCCTATGGTCCATGGAATGGAGAGAAGCGATGGAGATACGCTTTGCCGAGCAACGCCTCGCATTGGCCGATCTGCCGACCCCGAGCCCTAGCTCTCGGGTTTCTCCCCGGGCATATCTATCATCTATCCACATTTGGTATAACAGACTGGAGATCAAACGAGATTAGGTCTTACCCCAAAGTTTCCCTATCTCAGAGACTACCCCTATCAACCGTCTATCTTTCCTTATTTGATTCCGCACTGCCTATCAATCCGTCATTACAGTGATTACGCTCAACCGCCAAGCCTGCTAACTAAGGAAATGGCCCCCAAACCAATAATCTGCTGGGCGTTCAACAGTAGAGAGCGGAATCTCTTCCTCTCTCCGCAGTCTCGGCACTTGTGTCCTATCAGGGTTGGCATTGTCTTGGACAGTCGCTGATAATCTTCTCAATTGCCGACTGGTGTTTAGTCACCCCCATGCTCAGGATGGTGGAGTATAAGACCTGGATCGATCTTGATTGTCAAATACATACAATAATACGACATTAATCAATACATTTCACTATGGAGAAGCAGCAGTCAAATTCAGAATCGCATCCTCAAGCTCACATCCCCTACTTGGGAGACCTCAAATTGGAGGCCCAAAATTCAGCAATTCGCGATGTGGACGTCGGGCAGATGCTCGAGGTGCACTACACACCGGAAGACGAGAAAAGGGTATTATGGAAGTTGGACTTGGTGTATGCACCTCACCCACCTCCAAAAGCGTTGAAACATGCTGATCAGCTACAGGTTGATGCCGGTGATGGGACTATGCTACATGATGCAGTTCATGGATAAGCTGGCATTGAGTCAGGCGACCTTGTTTGGTCTACGGCAGGATCTGGTAGGTCCACTCAACCAATTCGATAACAAGTATTGACGGGAAAGAACATTGTTGGACAAGAATACGCCTGGGCGTCGGCCATCTTCTACTTTGGCTATTTTGCCTGGAGTTGGCCCAGCTCGTACCTCTGCGTGCGCTTGCCATTGGCCAAATACCTCAGTGCTTCTGTGTACGTTACCCTTTCCTGCTCCCATTCAACCGTCTGACTTTCCAGCCTCATCTGGGGAGGCGTGCTAATGTGCACCGCGGCCGCAACCAACTACACCGGCCTGATGGCCGCCCGTTTCTTCCTCGGCGTCGGCGAAGCAGCCATCGCCCCCGGCTTCGCCCTCATCGTCGGCATGTTCTACAAGCGCGAAGAGCAGCCCGCCCGACAAGCAGCCTGGTTCATGGGCAACTGCATCTCGATGATCATCGGCGGTGTCGTCGCCTACGGGGTCGGCAACGTGCACACCGGCGCCGTCCGCAGCTGGCAGCTCCTCTTTTTGGTCCTGGGCGCTATCACCAGCGGCATGGCCATTTTTCTCGTCGTCCTGCTGCCGGATACACCCAAGTCGGCTGTTTTCCTCACCAAGACCGAGCGCGCCATTGCCGTGCAGCGCACGCTCAAGAATAAGACCGGCGTGCTGGACACGGGATCTTTCAAATGGACGCAGGTGTGGTTGGCGCTGCGAGATCCCCAGACGTGGTTTCTGGTGCTGTATACCTTTTGCGTCAATCTGTGTAATGGGGGTATCACCAGCGTAAGTCCCCTTTCACCGTGGCCATGACCAAAGACTAAGCAGGACGGGACAGTTCTCCTCGATTATTATTAACGGATTCGGCTTCTCGACGCTCAAGTCCCTGCTCTTGCAGATGCCCATGGGCGCTGCAGAGCTCGTTTTTCTTCTTCTCACCACCGCCATCGCGACCTACCTCCCCAACACCCGTATTCTCGGCATGATCCTCAACACGACCGTCTCGGTGATCGGCATGGTATTGGTCTGGCAGCTCCCCGACGAAAATCAAAAGGGAAGACTCACGGGTCTGGCGCTGGGCGCTGTCTTCGCTGTCAATATCCCGCTGTCATTGAGTCTGGTTAGTTCCAATGTCGCTGGGTTCACGAAGCGAAGTGTGACGAGCGCCTTGCTGTTTGTTGCATACTGTTTGGGAAATATCGTCGGGCCGCAGTTTTTCGTCACGGCCGAAGAGCCGTCGTACCCGGTAAGTCCTCTCTCCTTTCCTGTGTGGGCAGGTCTGACAGGCATAGACCGGAATGAAAGCGGCGATCTCGGGCCTTGCACTGGGAGTATTCTTCCTGGTTTGTCTGCTTGCTTACTACGTCTTTGAGAACCGACGGAGGGACGCGGTTTACGGGGCTGTGACGGAGCTGTCTGAAAGCCAGGAGGTGGCGCAGGGGCTGTCCAACAAGACGGACACGGAGATTGAAAGCTTTCGATACGTGCTATGATTCCTCGTAGACATACACTGCAATGAATGATATTACTGTCTTGGTTTATACCGCACCCCATGCGAGACAAGCAAGTACTTCGCAAACAGATCCTCCGCCAAAACATCAAACGGCTCGTACGCAGCCCCAAGCCGATACGCAGCTGCTAGACCCGAGATGCACGCAATCTCATGCATATTCTAAACCATCAGCGTCCATCACACCCAAAGCAAACGAAAGAGACATACCACCATAGTCCAAGCCCCCGCATACGTCGTCCGATTCCTCCCATTAATAGACATCATCCCAGGGACCACCCGCAGGTAATGCTGCCACCGATGCCCCATCTGCCGCCACCACTTCTTACTGATGATCTTGGCGGGGTCGATGCTCTCCCACGTCCAGAGATGCTTCTGCTGATCATTCAGGTAGATGGTCTGGTAGACATGCCGCTCCGGTTCTAGAGCGGTATTCCCCTCGCCCACCCGCTCGCGGAACTGATGCTGGTAATTCGAGCAGTCGAATCCCATCTCGATGCACGTGGGCGCGCCCGCAGACGAGTGTGTGAAGTACATGGGCGCGAAGCCCTCCCACCCGTCCTTCCTGGCTGTTGGCGGCTGCCGTTCCGCGAAGGCGATCTGCTGCTCTCGCGTGGCCGAAGCCTTGCCCTTGGACTTTGAGCAGAGATCGGAGCGGTACCGCGTCTCGAAGATACTGGAGAAGTAGTCGCTGTCGGAATGCGTGATGGTGATGTCGTTGTAGAAGGCCACGCCGCCGAGGACGTAGCGCTCGCGCCAGGTGGCGTGTTTGCCGAGCAGGGCCTTGGCTTCGTCGGCGGGGAGCGAGAGGATGAGTTCGTCGTACTTTTCGCAGAAGTCGTCTACTGCGCAGGCTTCCGCTGGTGCTTGGGCGGTTGGGGTGGTAGGGTTGGTGGGTCGGGGACGGAGTGTGATGCCGTGCTTGTCGCGTTGGAGGATTTCGACGGCGGTATTGAGGCGGAGGTGCACGCCTTTGGGGGCGAGGTCGGCAGCCCAGTCGGCGTAGAAGGCGGCTAGGTTGGGGAATGTGTACATGATCGGTCGATTGGGGAGGAGTGTATCCGGATCGTACTCCCATAGTCTCATATTGGGATCATCGAACAGTCTTTCCAGCAGTGCGGCGGAGACATTCGGTGTCTGGTTCCCTGTTCCCAGGAAGAGCGCCATGATGGGGATAACCATCTTATTCGCAAACTCGTCGCTGAACCGGAACAGCTTCATTATCGTCTTGACGGGCATGATCCCCAGGATCGGAAGCAGGCGCTTAATCCACTTGAGCACGCGGCCCAACTTCCTGATCTCGTCGGAGAGCTCGTCGACCAGTGGCGAGGGAAAGACATTCGTGAAGAAGCTCTCCACGCCCTTGCCAAACGCGACTTGCAGTTTCACCGGACGAGCCTCGTAGCCGTACCGCCGGAAGAAGTTGAAGGTGTGGCGGAAGATCGGGGAGCCGCCCTGCACGCCATCGTTGAGCCACTCGGCGCCGTAGCGGGCTTCGTCGAGGGAGATGGAGGTCGCTTGGCCGCCGGTGTAGGAGGCAATATCGAAGAGGGTCACGTCGAAGCGATCGGGGTGGTTGGCGAGAGCAGAGGCGCAGGACTATTCATTCAGCTGGATTGATCGATCTGGTGGATGAAGCTTACCATGCCAGCGGGCCCCGCGCCAACGATAGCAACTCGGTTTTTCTTAGGAGGCATTTCGTTATTCTACAGCTGTTCTACACTGATGGGGTCAAGATTAAGCTAGGAATCAGATTGGACAGCGTACATCTTAAATATGATGGCGATGCGTGACCATGACATCAACCCTTCCGCAATCGGATCTCATCACGATTCGATCTCAGATCAATTCAGATCGATTAAGATCGGCGTTGATCACTCAATAAAATAGCCAATCAGTGTGGTAAAAGCAGAATAGTCTCTGATAAGGTTATTGATCCTTTCCCCGGACTCCAGAATCTTATTAACCTTGTTTCTTGCCGGCTCAGTGTGCCTGTTATCTGGCGGCAACTGGCATCTACTTGCCACAATCAATCTCTAAAAGACGAGTAGCATACCTAATCCTTCGTATGTGATTTAATAAGCTGTGTAATCCATATTACAGTAAGTGACATGGTTCTAGGTATCCTTCACTAGGCATATACTCTTTCGCTGTGGTTGCGAGACGTTGCGGTATCTAAGAAACAGTAAGACCTTACACTGGCCATATAGTCTATCTGACGAGTGCCCCTACTTCGGTAACTTCAGAGGACATATTGTATATCACTTCTCCACCCACATCGACGGCACCCTACCTATCATCAGCTTTGCCTCGGAACACCTGAAGTAAACTTACCGAACTTCAATAACCGCACACCGGCCCCCTTGGACAATCTTTACTGCATCCTGCAGGGTAGAATTAACTTCATCCGTCTTGGTGACCGTTGCTCCCCACGCGTTGCCGGCCGCAGCTGCAATCCCAGGGTAATCCGGCGACGGCTCAAATGATAGATTCAAGTCTACATCCATCAGCATGACCAGCTACCGGCTAGAAGGAAGAGCTTACCCGCTCTATTTGACTTGGACGCCAGACCATCCTTGTGGACAAGCAATGTCGACACCTTGGGTGCGTTCCAGCCGCTATTATTCAGCACAATCAGGAGAAAAGGAACGTCGTATCGCCGTGCGATCCAATACACGGATTCCATCTGCGAGAAGAGGTATGTGCCGTCTCCGACGCTATATCTGTCAGTCGTACTCTTCAATGGACTGAGGGAACTTACATTGCGCAGATGAAAGAATCTCGTTTGGCCATTTTAACTCCCAGCGCTGCACCGCCGCCCCAGCCGAGGCCGCCTGCGCCGCTGCCGTAGAGTGTTCCGGGCTGGTGGTCAGTCAGGTTAAGTCGATGGTAGCGGTAGTGGCAACATACCTTGGTAAGGTTCAAGTGATGGATGATTGGAATGGCGTTGGTGACCGCTTCAATGACAATAGTACTGTCTTCCGGTAGATGCTGCCGTAGTCTGGACGACAGGTATGGGACCGTCACGATGCCTTCTGGGGAAGGAACTTCAAGGTCGCGTAGGCACTGTCTCCACTTCTTGTAGCGTGCCGCGCGTGCGTCGAATGCCTCGGCGTATTTGGCTTGGTCGAGAGATTGCTTGCTGAGATAGGTGTTGAGCTGTTGCAGGGCTAGCTCGCAGCTGACCTTGTATCGCCGGATGGCTTTCATGAAGAAGACTATTTCCGTTGGTATCGAGTGGAGCTCTGGCAGATTTTGGGCTCACCTGGCATCTGTTGCTTCAACGGGTCTACGTCGAGGTGGAATACCTTCGTTCCTGTTTCGAGTGAGCCTCTGTCTGATGAAGATTGCAGAAAGAGCATACCATCAGCAGGCTTGCCTGCAGTCGGAACCCAAGGAACATCACAATCCATCACGAGGATGACATCCGCCTCGCAAACAGCCGGATGCGTACTGACCGTCACGCCAAGGTATGCCTCGTGATCACTGCGCAGACTCACGTCCGACCCCACAGTCTCAATAACGCTGATAGGAAGCTTGTCGCATAATTCTGCCAGGAGGGGCGGCGTGCGTGGATTCCGGCCCATATAGCCTGTGATGATCAAAGGACGCTTGGCATCCATCAGAGCAGCGGCGATGCGCTCGACTTCGGGCTTGGGCAAAGCGCACGGAGTGACGGGGCCCATGAGCTCGTTCCCAAGGTCGGGGATTTCCACTTGCTACTTTCATTAGAAACCCACCTAGAGTGAGAGAAACAACTTACCTCCTCCAGGACCTCTCGTGCCGCAGTAAGGTATGCTGGACCCTTTGGATCAGACATGGCAAACTGCATGGCACGGTACACCATCTGCTTGATGTTGCGGCCGGTACGGATCTCGCCTGAATAACGACAGTACTGTCGCACGATGGATGCTTGATCAGGGACATCTTGGAGCCAGTGGATGAACCTACGGGCGTTAGATTCTGTTGTAGACAAATGGCATCAGCTTACTCTGTTCTCGAACCGAGCATTTCCCCGTTGTCAGTGAAAGGACTCAATCCCGCGAAACACAGGACGGGTACTCGGGTGACGGAGGCATTGTGGATGGACTGGCCCATTGCTAGGGTTCCGCAGTCGACATGTACAATGACACATTGCTTTTGCCGTCAGTGAGATTCAATTTTCGGTGGAAGGTGGGAAACGCACTGGAGATCTGGTTACTTGAGCGTAACCCAAGGCCGCGGATAAAGCGACCAGTTCGGAAGGACAGGTGATGATTGTAGGGAATTTGGTCGAGTTTTCTTCACTCCTCGTCAGTTGCGAGTCTTAGTCAAGACTGGAAAACATACCCTGTTTTGCTTTGATCATGGCCTCGAGCATAGCCGGATGATCACTCCCCCTGATCACAGTCAGCCAGATGTGGGCAAAGAGGGCTGTCGACTGACAAATTCACAAAGCAGTACTTGACTCCAGCCTCAACTACATCATATCAGCTCCACCCATTCAGCAGTAGCAAGTTCACATACCCAGTGCCTCAAAAAAGCCAGTCGCAGCGGAGCCAACACGCGCATCACTTTCCCATTTCCGTTTCTTGGTCTGTACATCGCCGTTCATTGTGATTTCTTTCAATGCGCGAGTGCTATAGGTGTCTGCTCTGTTTCCAGGCCAGAACGGGAGCTTTTGGGCATCTAACTGGTCTACAGCTGGGAGATATCAACAGTCAATTACCGAAACGTGTGTTAATCTCGTGAGCCCTACAGAGCTCGTATTTCTTGGCGCGATTTCGGAACATCCGGGGACCAATCAGACGCGTGCCAATAGGGGTAGGTCCTTCCGTTCCCCGCGTTGGCTGCCGATAAACATGCCGAATCTGTATATAGAGACAAGTATATATCCGGGGAAGGCCCACATTCAGGCACAGCGGAATTTCCCCGCTTCAACTAGAGCATACATCGTAGTTTAATAATATTGGATATGCATTAGTGAAGATTAAGGACGTCCTGCAGCATCTGTTCGATGTTGGCATCATTATCAGTCTGGGTAATGCCACCGCATAGTAACACTTCCATTGAACAAAGATCAAGTGAAGAGAGAATAATCACTCATTCATACCGGTGAGTCTAGAGGCTTCAGTTTCTCTATCTGGACGACCATCTTCTTCTGGTCCTCATCACTACTGATGGTTCATCCAATCATCGTTGACCTCTACCACAACGGGCCAATGGGTCTCATTGCCAGCTACATTACCACCGTATGTCAAGTATCCAGTAACATCGTTGATGGGCAGCTTCAGCACTTCTGTGTGGTTACCGAAGACCCATACCATCTGCATGCCCCTGTACGTGTCATCCCATCAGTTGAAGGTTCTTAAACAAGCATATAAATGAGAAAAAAAGCTTGCTTACATGGCCATATGCGCCTCGATATGGCAATGAATCATCCAGACGCCTGGGTCCTGGATTCTCAACCGCCATGCTCGCCAACCCATCCTGGTTCCTGGAACGCCGTCGGTCAGATACCGAAATAAGGGGGTCGTATCGCGCAGAGCAGGATGCCATCCCTGCATCCTCTTCTCATTCTCCTCGAAGTCGTAGGTGCCGTTGCCGCTGCCGATATCGTAGAAGTGCAGGCCGTGGGCGTGGAAGGGATGCGTGTCAAAGCCACCTGTCGCTTCCCCAGTCCCATCGCAGACATTCTGTAGAACGATCTCGAGTACCTCGCCAATCTGTGCAGGCCAGGCGTGCACCACGGGGTCAACGCCTCCATTGGCCAGGGCACGCTCCATTGAGGGGAACTCGATGCCGTCGTTCTTGTAGAGCGAGACAAGGTACGGCTCGCTGGGGATGGCCGAGGTCCAGGTTACGTTGTTAAAAAAGTACCGTTTCCTGCCATTGACAGAGACCTGCTGGACATCAATGTAGATTCGACGGGTCACCTCTTCCAACGTGGGGAAGTCATCGTCAACCAGTGGTTCAAGAGTGTATTCCAACCAGTTTACGTCGGTGGGCGGGAGGGTCAGCGGCGGTGTTACGGGCGGATACAGCGGCCGGAAGGCTTGAGACCATGTCTATAGTTGAGGATCGCGTAATTCGTCGCATTTACTGGTCGCTCGCGGCTCTCCACTTGCATGTGAAACTGGCCAGATTTGATGTCGTCTCTCGTCCGTAGGAGCGCACTAAACGTTTGGCCGGTAGTCACCTGCATGAAGCTGACGTCCACAGGTTTAGTGTATTGTCTGGAGGACAGTCATTCTGTATCGCAAACGACATCATATAGTTACAAGGAAATATATACCCGTCTGCTTCAATTACAGTCAGGACATCGTGACCTTCAATAGCGAAGGAGGAGAAGGTAAGCACTGTAGCACCGATGAAACGCAATCGATAGGTCTTGCCAGGTTCGACGTCGATGACAGACAAACTCGAATTGCACGGATAGCCGCTAGCAACACCTCCGCCCTTGCCATTGATCAAAATACCAGCGGTCTCAGTGAAAGTGATCGGATCAGCGAGTACACCGTCAGTAACGCCGGCATTGGTCCCATTGAACACATCGGTGAAATGTATGATTCGTTCCTCGTCATAATCATATGGGGGCCGACCCTTGTCTTTGACGATCAAAGGATCATTGACAGACACAGCCTGGATACCGACATGACTATGGTAGTAGTAGGTACCAGCCATACCAGCCGGGACGCGAATCTCATAGTCGAAGAAATGCATCGCGGGGATAGGCCACTGGGCAGCCTGGGGGGTGCCATCACTGAATGGGAACAATGCCATCGTGAGTCCATGCCAGTGCTTGAGTGCAACGTTAGTGGAATAATCTGATCAAGACATGCCTAGGCTTACCATGGTGAGATTCTGGTTCGGCATGTCGTTGTAGACGCGAATCCACGTCGTCACTTCCTCCTCCAGATAGATCGCTGGGCCAGGTGAGGTGCCATTGATCAGGGCGACCGGTTTCGTGGGCACGCAAGGTTGCGAAACATTTTCCCAAGTCACACGGAGAATGATATCAGGGACGAAGGTCTCGTCATGCTTGACGACCCGGTGGCAAGTCGCCAGAACGGCAAAGCATGAGAGAATGAAGAGAATAATGCGGGACATATTCTCAGGCCAAGACATTGACGTCGGCACCAATACTTGAAGATCAGAGTTCAGAATTCGCCTTGTAAGGACAAGATATAAATCTGAGCAACACACGCTGCCGCTCATTTCTTCACTGCACAGTTGTTCGGCGTCCTGGTGCCTTCTGTGATGACCTGAGCTCAGCACGTAGCCGTATTAGGAAGATCAGGGCTCAGGGCGAGGGCTCAGCGAGCTTTGCACCATATCCTCCAACACTACCTTCCACCTTCTCTCTTCCCCTCTCCACCTTTATTCTTCTCGTGATAGGACTCGAATAAGAATTGATTGCATTTATCCTTCCTATCTGATCTGCCGATCATCACACCTTCGACCCAGTCTGATCGAGTATCCATCTCCGCAATGCCGAAAGCGCAATCTAACAGGCCTGCTAATGGAAGCTAGGTGAGGTATGTGACATTGCACACGTGGTGTTCATTGTTAAGAATGGGTTTAAAGCAGCAACCACCCCACTGACGCTAAGTTGGAGTCAATGAATTGAACATGATATCCTGGCCACATGGCTTACTTATTGGTGGATCACCTGTGGGTTACAGTATACCTTATCAGTGGCCGGAAGTATACCTGCCCTCGTGCAGTATTGCTTGGCTAACCTGCGTTCTGAACTTTCGCGCACTAAATTATACTTTCCATATTTTCATACGATTGGATACTCAAATCTTTGCTGGCCTTGCTTTACTCTCAGGGGAAATGAAAGCCGCCTGTACTCTTAGCTCCAACGGTTGAAACGGTGGGGTCCAGTTCGGATATACGGGTAGTTCTCGGCCAAGCATTAGATTGCCGACAAAATCGCCAGGTTAAACAGCTCCAGAAGAGGGGCAGTCCTTTATCTTATACAGCCGCTAGGCTGTTATTAATAATACTGATACAGAATTAGCTATAGATTACATTGAGAAGGTGGTGGGTTTTCAAATACTCCGAATCAAGCCGGGCAAAAAAGCTTAGCATGCTAAAATTTCAATATTTATGCGGGATTCTACCCCATTAAAAATGAAAATAGGCGGACTATCTGCTATCTAAACCTTAGTCTGTCTGGATCTAATTTGGCTCAACCAAGTGGGAAGTGAATCTAGCCCAAGCACGGGAATGTGCCTGCTAAGAAAAGAAAATTGACCCTAGCGTGAGTACGGACAGCGCTCGCCAGCCCCTCATGGGATAGAGTCTCTTGTTATTGAGTTGGGATAGATGTGGGCAGAAAACACAGAGTGGAAGATATAGATGATAATTCAATATTCCGTAATTCCGTATCCATGGCGGATATCCGCCAAGCCAACCTTAATTTTATATCTGCGGGAGCTAGGCCTAATTGGGCTAGTATCTGCATGCAGTTCAACAAGGTCTCAGAAAAGTTTGGTAAGGTCTTCAAGTTATCACTAAGAAAAAGTTTAACAAGGTCTTGAAATCTCTGTGATCTGTATAGAATTTGAGACCTTATTAAACTTCATCTTGGCATGTTTTCAGACCTTGTTGAACTTTGGTTGGGTTTGTATTTAACACCTGCTTACCATAGACTAGGCGTAATATTAAAATCGCCATATAGTAGGAGGGGTTTGAATCGCCGTATAGCAGGGATTCGAATCACCATATAGTAGGAATTCGAATTATCCTATAGTAAGGATATCAAATAAGCATATAGTAGGGATTTAAATCACTATATGGTAGGGATTTGAATTGCCACATAGTAGGGATTTTGAATTAATAATATACGTTTGTAGTTGTAACCGGTTCTGCGTTCTGATTGGTCAACTTTTGTTGTGTGGTCGGCCCTTCCCGCGGTGGCCGGTTTATGCCAACTGCGAACCCCATCAAGGAGTTGGCGCTGCGCGCATGCGCAGCGCCTTCAATATTCTTGTTATTTTATACTTAGGTAGTGCCCTGTATGGGTAGAATATATATATATAGAAAGTTATAGGGGAAGCCACCTAGATTCAAATCATTCGATATCCCTACTATATGACGATTCGCATCCTTACTATTTGATGATTTAAATCTCTACTGTAGCAGTTTGAATCCCTACCATATGATCATTCGAATCATTTGATATCCTTACTATATGACGATTTGAATCTCTACCATATGATGATTTGTATCCCTACTATATGCACCTATGTAAGCAGGTGTAAATACAAACGCCCTTATTAAACCTTTCCAACCCTTTAGCTCAGCAGGGTCTCAGGATATCTAGGGTAATTTGAGACCTTGCTGAACTGTAACCTGCTGAATTTGTATATAGAGACAAGTATAGATCTGGGGTAGGCCCATACTACGGTCAATCCAGGGACAGCGGAATTTCCCCGCTTCGACTAGATGGAATCTATATCATACTACTGGAAGTGTATCCACCAGAGCTGAAAGAAGTAGAACACCTCGTGCATCCCCCTATATACACTTCAAAAGTCTACAATCACCAAGGGCATACAAACAGGGCCAGTCCGTCGTAGTAGCGGGTCGATTATATGCGTACGTGAGAAAGTCCAGGGAGTTGCACGATTGTTGCGATGGACAACATTCAGAGAAGTGAGTGATGGCCAGTATCATTGTTCCGTCTACCCAAATTCCGTCAATTGTGTGAATCATGGGGGCAGATTCCAGATAAAGTCGAAATTCAAATAGCCCGAGCCCGTCGGATCCTCGGGTCCACCATCCCAGGACCCGAACGCCGCCATCAAAGGGTCTAGCGGGAGTGACAACCAGTCACTAGAGCCATTGACCTGGCCAGACCAATCGATCATACTGGCATCCCAATCAGACCTTTCAGCAGCAGCTGGCACAGGACTACCAGACTCCTGATTTACCGATTGGTTGTGAGAATCGCCTTTGCCCTGGAGCTGGCTGGAATTGGCAAAGGTCTGTCGGAGGCGCGAGACATGAATCTTCAGTAGGGTCGCGTACCGCGAAACAAGATATATATCATCCAGGAGATCAGAGTCCAAAGCAGCGATAGCCTGGTCCAGCAGTTGTAGCGATTCCTGTACTTTCGTCGGTCTGACGCCCAAAGCAAGAGCCTTGAGGATGAAGATGGAGGAGCTGATAACACGCAGGAATACTCTGATAGGGTAAAATGACAGCGGCTTCGTTCCTGGTAGCGAGACAATATGCGTAAGAATTGCACAGGCGCCATCGAGTACTTCTTCGATAAACTCGTACTCGCTTCTGCTTAGAGGAATCTGACGCGCATGGGAAACGAATGTCGTGTTTGTCGTTCCGTGTAGTTCTGTCTGGGAGAATACCCGCTCGACGATGGCTTGCACGCCCAGAGAGTTGGAGAGCACTCTCAGGTACTGGTATTCGATCTCGAGGATTGTATCATAATGAGGGTCTGTTCAGACGATCAGACCGGAACAGGTAATTCGGTGACTGACTTACTATCGACCCGTTGATGATGCTGCCGCCATAGCCCCAGTCGCCCTTTCCACTCCTCTAACGAGCCAAGGTCAATCTGACGACGGTCTCGGGGGCTAAGGTCCGCGAAGAACGTTTCTCTCAGGGTCCGAGTCAACTCCGTCAATTCCACCCAGGATGTCATCAGTCTAGCCCATTCCGAGTCAACTCCCGATAGCTCGCTGAGATCAGTCAACTGACATTTGTCCGGCATGATTGATGTAGAGCCAATTCGAGAAGAGAGATGATTGATAATAACATAAAGTAGAGCCGGTAGCCGGTGCCTTCTGACTTCCAGATGGCAGACATACGCCTTCACGTCCGGTCCTACATTTCGGGTATTGGCCAGGTCTGATCGGACCCTAGCAGCGAACACACCAAGCTCGTGTGCAAGTGCCAGTGCAGAACTCACCAGCATCCAGGACATCCGGTCTGATCGTCTTGTCGGCTCGACAACGTCCTCTCGCCAGCGGTCTTGCATAGGGCTCTCCTCCGTCACAGGGGGCGGATCCCTCTCGCTGGGCGCCGTTAGCATCAAATCCGAATCCCATCCATCGTTCTCCGGTGGGAAATGTAATGCCCGCGGGTACCACTCCGACAAGAGCAGAAGAGCCTCGACCGTTCCCAAATGCCTAGTCTTTGCTTTGGAAAACTTCTCCTGTCCGAGCATAATCCGTAGAATGAGGTGCTGGCAGTGCTGCCATAATCTGTTGTGGATGAAGAATCCGCGCGTGGCAGCGGACGGGCCTGGTAGGGTATGGTACCTGGAGGAGATCATCAGGATTGCGCAGCACAGGACTGGTTCCTGCGTGATGAGCCAATAATGCGTATGATGAGAGGCAAAGAAGTCTGTGAGAATAGGCGACAAAGGAGCCATATTGCGGAAAAACCTGCAGACCTTGATGAGACAACGAGCTACAGATCAAGAGCATGGCTTACTCACAGATCGACATACAAAACTGCTTCAGGCGCAGTGAACCATCCCATCTTGACAAACCGACAACCGCTCCATATTTTCAGTACATCAGTCTCCGAGATGCAGCCAATTTTCAAATTAGTACTTGCCAGCGATTGCTGCTGGGCCGTCTTATCCGTTTCTGTTCCAGAGAAAATGGGCGCTTGGCCCTGCTCAACTGCCGCATCGAACAGAATATTCAACGCATCGTTACCGCTAGTCACTTTCTCCCGCAAGACTGTCGTCAATATGCCATCCGCAGGACATTTGCCGGATCCATGCTCCTCGGTTGAGTCCTCGACCGAGAGCAGAAAGCCTGCGCACGCAGCGTCTGGGCTGTCGTTTCCCTGGTTTCGGGGGCTCGGCATTGTAGTGGTATTCCGCGACGCATCTAATTTATGAGCACGTTGCCTAGTTCAATGGAGTGTAGAGTGTCGTACCATTTGGATTCCTCGACCATGGCTGCTTCGCTGTGAACCGACATTGGATCCCCAGTTTTCCGCACCGTGTGCATGGCGGTCTAGGGCGTTCCGTATCCAGTTCACATTTAACTTTTCTTTGGCGGCACGGAATGCAGGCTTTATACGCTCGTTGGAACTGGTATTCCGCTGGAGCTCTACTCCGAGAGGGACGAGGCATGTTGGTGAGGAGACGAAGACGCGAAGACACGAAGATTCAAAGAGGATGCAGCAAAATGCGGGGTGAAATAAGGTTGCCGCCATTAGACATTTAGACTAATAATGCCACGGGAACTGGGAACTCGGGCGAGTAATTATCTTTACGCTGGTTGGTACATTCTATCTTATTAGTTGGACAAGCTTATAGAACGAAACATGATAGACAAACAGCTGTTCAGCTGCAGACAATTAGATTATGTCATATATCACCACTCAGCCAAAAAGGTGTCTAGACAAGCATCTCTGGCTGAGATGATAGATAGTAGTAGCAGGGTCAACACAGTAGGGATACAACCGATTACGTTAATGGCTTGTTCAGGGAAGAATACTAGAGACAAGACAATGCCTCACGACAATTTCCCACTTATAGTTATGACCTCGCACGATTGAACAGCCGCTAAACCAAGTAGCGGAATTGAGGGTTTTTATCTCCATCTCCAGTCACGTCCACACGAGCATTCTCATCCACAGCGCCATACAACCTGTCCCGCTCCTTGTTCTCATGGACCAGCTTCGCATACAACCCTAGCGCCAGAACTACAATGCACCCGGTCAAAGCACATCCAATGGCGCATCCTCGGACATAGAAAGGGCTATGAGGGAAATCAGCAATGAATTGCTATCAAAACGAGTGGAATGTCAACATACCCATCAGTCTTAGGAAACGCGGTACTGCTCACAAAACTCGAGCATTGACCAAAAACAGCCAGGATTGCCATCCCGGCGCCTTTCTTGGAATCCCCGCCCTGATTGTTTAGCAACCAGGTGATATTGATACTTAGGGCAGGAAAGATTCCGCACGTGGCGAGCCAGACGCCCAGATATCGCACTCCTGTCTTCGATTCGTCTTGCACCAGGGCAAGGATCAAGTATCCAATCATCCCAGTCGTCGCCGAAACGGCAATGATCAAACCTCGTCTGCCGTATCGGTCGGAGATCAGCGCTGCCACGATGCAGAGAAAGAAGGAAACGAGGTATGGCGGTGCAGCTAGACCCTGGGCGGTTATGGAGGTATACCCCATATCATGCAAGATCGTGGGCAGGAAATTGGACAAGCCCGCAAACGAGAAGTTGCAGCAGAAGTGGATGCAGGTGTGCACCCAGTTCTTGTAGTCGGTGAGTCCCCTGAACACCTGGCTACGGTCGAGTCGGTTCTTTGCCGTACGGTCAAAGGTCTGTAGGCGTTCGACGGCCTGAGTCCGCTCGATTTCGTTTAGGAATTTGGCTGTGCCCGGCGAGTCGGGGAGGAAGAAGAAGACGATGCCAGAGAAGAGAACGGTGGGTGCGCCCTCTGTCTAGGTCAATGGACTGATTTACAAACCGAGATGCTCTCACTTACCGATAATGAACAGGTATCTCCAGGAGGCGATTGAATGTCTGATATGAGTAATGCCGTATGCCAAGGCACTGGCAAAGCAATTGGCCACAGGCGACATACCCAGTAACAAGGAGACACGGAATCCCAGTTCCCGACGCTGGTAGAAGAGTGACAGGAAATATGGCGCTCCAGCACCAAAGGCAGCCTCGAATACGCCCAGGAAGCAGCGACAGACGATCAGCTCGGCAAGATTATCCACAGCACCGCTGCACATGGCTGCTGCTCCCCAGCTGAGATATTGCTGTTCAGCTCGTTCACAGAATGGTCGATGAAGCAGTCCATACGTACCAGATACACAATACAGCAACATATATGTGTGCTGGGAAGAGTTTCCAAAACAAAGTAGTCCACTCAAAAAGAACATAGCAGATATAAAATGCGTTAAGCACCCACGACCATTGAGAATCTGTCAGGTCCAAGTCGGCCTCCAGGCCAGCAGTCTTCGCATTGCCAATGTTCCCTGTCACGTCAGATTTTGTAGTATCATGATGGACTGGCAGTGATACCTCGATCCAAGTACGACAGGACGTATAGAATGCACACAATAGGCAATACCCTGCGGTCGAACTGTGCCATTAGCCAAGCCAACGGAGAATGATATCTCTTCTTACCATTCTCCGAATATGAGCTTGATCAGAAGAAGCCACCTGGATTTGCTGGGGTTGCTTCTCCATGTCTTTGGCGTCTTCCACGTGGCGAGTGCCTGTCTCCTTGATGGGGTCCATGGTGCAGTATTTTTGTGTTTGAGGCAAGAATAAGTTGTGA
Source organism: Aspergillus hiratsukae (assembly GCA_014281905.1). Lineage (NCBI taxonomy): Eukaryota > Fungi > Ascomycota > Eurotiomycetes > Eurotiales > Aspergillaceae > Aspergillus > Aspergillus hiratsukae. The sequence continues at coordinate 29,627 of JACBAD010001923.1, forward strand.
ATCGACTGACCATCACGGATTGTCTTCTTTTATATACAAGCACCTCGGGGATGAAGTTTGAACTCAACAATTGCCAGATCCACCTTGTCTAAATCCCTGTAATGGATCAATGCCGATACTCAATACCCCGGCCTCTTCCCCATGGGGTAGAGGCGAACAGATCGGCTAATTGGCAATATCCGTTGCTACAGGCGGGCGTCGTAGGGATCTAGGCTAGGGTCGAACTCGGTCCTCTTTTGCCGCATGTACAGAAGGTTGCGAATGATTCATTAGCCTCGTGTATTGAGGCGCGGGGTCTTTGACTTTCATTCTACCTCCTCGGTGGTGGATGAACTCCGCACATGCGGATATTGCCAAACACCCGCCCCGTACTATATCCTAACCGGCAATTAGCCGCGATGTTTGATAAATGATGTACTTCTATTATGATAAATAGACCATGTACCGTCTGCAATATAACAGATTTGAAATAAACCATCTTATTTATTCACACATCCAGAAACTCTCTCTCTACAGCAACCAACACAATGACCGTCCCATACCCGTTCAAGTTCACCACCCCCGACCAACCCACCTCATCCTCTAACGGAGAGCCAACCTCCATGTCCGTCAAACTCAAGAACGTACGCGGGAGACTCCCAAGCGCACAAGCCTCTCGCCTTCGGACGATGATGCTCGAAGCTCACAACGACCCCAACAAGATCATCGCCCACGCTTGCAGCTACGACGGGCTCTCGTCGCGCTTAGTCGAGGAGGCAGGCTTCCCAATTATCTTCCTAGCTGGCTACGCCGTGGCAAGTAGCTTTGGACTACCCGATACGGGATATATTGCAATGGAGGACATGTGCAGGAAGATCCAGGAGGTCGTGCGCGTGACCAGCATCCCCGTCATGGCGGATGGTGATACCGGCTACGGAAGCCCCATGAATGTCAAGCGGACAGTTGAGTGTTTTGCTGCGGCGGGCGCAGCAGGCGTTATGATTGAAGATCAGACGTGGCCGAAGCGTAGGTTTCCGACTTCCCTGGGGGATCATTATGCCCGCCATGGAGAAACTGATAGTGACGTAGGATGCGGCCATACAAAGGGCAAATCTGTTGTCTCGCGAGGTGAAGCATACGCCCGGGTTCAGGCCGCTTGTGATGCGCGCAATGAAGGCCAGGATATCTTCATCCTCGCCCGGACCGACGCTCTGATCCACGGCTGGGAGGAAGCGATGACTCGTGCAAAGGAGTTCAAGCGGATTGGTGTCGATGCGGTCTTTGTGGAGGCCTTACCGGACAAGGAGGCCATGAAGCAGTGCGCTGAGGAAATTGGTATCCCAGTGTTTGCGAATATTATCGAAGGGGGAAAGACGGAGAATCTTTCTGCACTGGAGTTGGCGCAGTTAGGTTTCTGCGCTGTTGCCTACCCTTGGACGCTTGTAGCTGCCAAGCTCAAGAGTATCCGAGAGACTCTGGATGACTTGAAGAAGAGCATGACCATTGGTGCACCACCCATGATATTGGGATACTCGGAGGTTTGTGAGGGTGTAGGTTTTAACTGTTATTGGGTAAGTTGTATACTTCTACCTTCCTCCTCATGCTACCTCCAGTCTCGCTGACAGTGCCTAGGATCGTGAAAAGAGATATGAATATAGTGAGAACGGACTGGTTAATGGTCTTCAGGCCGGGACTAGACAGAGATAGAGCGGTACCTCATGTATCTGCAAATCATAAAGTGTTTCTCCTTGTCCTTGGTACACAGAGAGGGCTATGTAGAAACTTAGCTATATTCTGCTGTCTTACGCAGCTCCTTCCGGACTCCTCTAAGATAACAAGAATACCTAGCATTATACCTAGCATCTCCCAGCTTCACAATAGTCACACGAAACGAGCCATCCTCTGCCATATCACTGACAGTATAGCGCACCATATCGACTCAGATTAAAGAAAAAGTTGCCTCTCCTTTCTGTGTTGCTCTCCAATGCATCCATTGCCATATTCCACTCCTATGGATATCAACCAAAGAAGAATAATTTGATGTCATTAGTTCATCCCCTAGCATAGGTGAATGAAAGCTACCTCGGAGATGTGCAAAAGGCTGCTAAGGCATTAGGCTGCCAGCTATTCATTCTAATAATACCCCTCAGCTCACACTTGCCTGCTCCTGCCTGATGTCGAGGACTGCTAGTTAGAGCATGTTCATCCTCCGTAGCTTTTGGTTTGGCGTTAGCACAGGAGATAGCACCGGCCAGGACCCAGCTGGCTCAGCTTATTGTCAATTATCTATCTTCCCTGGGAAATAAGAGGCTGATTCCAGTTAGAATTGGCTGGCTGGCGCTATATGGTTATTCTATTCTAGCCCTACTGCTGTTGCATATAGACAGAGCAAACCATTCCCCGATCGCCCAAGATCGGGGGTAAATACACTTAGAAGAGCGCAAAGTTCCTCCTCGCCCCAGAGTCTGCAGGTTTGTCATCAATACGAGTTCCATTATCGCCACCGGTACCAGTAGTAGCAGACGAAGTAGTAGAAGTCGAGGTAGGCATGGCTTTGGTCACTGATCCATCATCTTCATCAGCCTCAACAGGCTCAAAGACATTGACGCACTGCTTGCCGCCGCAGATCTCGTCCTTGTCCCCGCTGCAAGGTAGATTACAGTCAGATTGATTACGAGCGTGCTCGCCTCCGACAAAGGGGCTACACCAGCACTCGTTACCCGCCTTGACGCCTGAAAACGTGCGCGCCGCGAGGTAGCAGGCATTCTGGCACTTGGCGATTGTCAACGCGGGATCGCCTCCTTCCTTGCTCACGCGCGTCTCGAGAAGCGGTAGCAGCTTGGGGTCGTCGAAGTAGCAGCCTAACGCAGTCCACGCGGTTGGAGAAGGGCCCAGGGTGGTTTGGGTCGTGGTAGGGGTGCTTGTGCTTGCTGGCGCGGATGTTGTGGTTGTCTTGGTGGAATTGTCCAGTCTTTCCTGGGTCACGATGCAGTAGGATTGATACCTCCACGGCTCGCAGTCGAGACTGACCGATGGGTTCCATTCGGTGAATTGCTCGGGCGTGATGCCCCAGTACTTGCGGGCTTCCTCGCATGTAAGGCCTTCGTTATTGTCATACCACTCGACACAGGAGGCGATTGTGTCTGGGTCCCATTGCAGTCCTGGAGTTTGGCTGCCGGCGCAGAAGTGCAGGCCACCGAGCGCCACAAGCGCGAGTGAGGTAGTCTTCATGGCAGAAGTAAACTGATCAATCGAGGAAAACAATGACAAAGGTAAGAAGATGGAGGAGAGGTGGAAAGGCCTGAGCTGGGAAGAGAGAAGCCTGTTTTTGGGAACAGCTCAACTCCTCGTTAAACTTAATAATAAAGCAATAAAAATAAGCATCAACGTTAGACTACCCAGGTTTGTCTGATTCATACCTGAAGCCTTCAGTTGATTACTACTAGCATAAGATTCAGCCGAGAGACTAGACCCTTATGCTTATGACTCAGTATGTCACACAGTCGACAGCTGCAAGTAAGCACGGAGTCACAGACTCTCGCAGAAATAACCAGTTCAGCCCCTTTTAATTTCAACTTTCAAAGAGACCCTCTGCCATCTCACTGGTGGAGATTTACACACTGTACATGCTAAACAGGAAGCTAAAAAGCACTACCCTCAGCCCTCAGCCCCTGTCTGTGGTTATCCCTTTACGGCTACCTCGGTAACCTCCCTCCGCCCAGCTTCCGCCAAGGCCCCTGCTCATCTTTCTAACACTATCCGCTCCTCGCTCCCTAAGACCCTAACTACCTACTTGTGAATTTCTCGGCCTCCCAAGACGCTAGCGGCCGCCTTCAGCTGGCCAGCCGCCGGCCTCACTGAAACTCCCGTCGCCACACAACTCAGCATGGCAGCATTCCACCTTTTCCCGCGTCTCCCCTTTGAGCTTCGCGCTCGCATCTGGGAGCTGACTGTCGAGCCGCGTACTGTCGAGGTCCGCGTGAAGAAACAGCACGGGTCATGGGGCAAGGTTCTGCATGTAACCTCGTCAACACCGGTGCCGGCAGTCCTTCAGGCCTGTCATGAAGCCCGAAACCTCAGACTGTACCGGCAGGCCTTCAATTTCTCCTCGGGGGTTGAGGCGCGGTATGTCTGGGTCAACTTTGAGATTGACACGATCTCAATTGGGGACACTTATTTTGACACGATTGAACCGGCTGAACAACGGCTGATTCGCCGGCTTACCTTTGAGCGCGAGAATGATGAATCCTTTTTCCACTTTCAGTCCCACGAGCTAGAAATGTTTTCTAATCTGGAGGAAATTCATGTCATCTGTGAGGATGGCCTGCTGGCATGGCACGACGCCTGGGAATATGTTCCCTGGCCATGTCCAAAAGAGAATCTGAGGTTCATTGACAAGGAGACGGGGCAGATGGCGGTGGGCGAGGATTTGGATAGGATGGCGGATGAATGGCTGGCGTCTATACCTCTGTCTGATGATTCTGAATAATTGTTCTCCTGTCCTATATTTCATTCGAACTACATAGTGCAACCTCGATACATAGATGCCTTCGCTTTCCACTATCATCAGCTTCAACAGGGCAGATGGTCCCTCACTTGCGGCACGACCGGGCCTGGTCTCCAATCCGTTTATATGACTTGAAGAGCACATAGTGGTCCCTGGCTCTTTTATCCCTTGTTTTCTCGTTTGTATACCAGTCATTGCGAAAGTCTCTGATGAGCCTGTCACAATCCTTGATGGGTTTGGACTTGCACGCATCAGCAGTGGCCTTCCAGTCGACGGTTTCCCACGGCTTCCCATCCAAAGGGTTGACACCCAACTTCACCCGCTTAATATCCATTCCGTTGGGCTTCCCCAGCTTGTCTTCGGCCGCTGAGATGAGGAATTTACCGTGGTCGCCCGCCCGCGCGATGTTGACTTTGTCCAGAGTGTCATCGAATCCATCCCACAGATGCTTGTTTTCGTCGGTCTTGTGGCGCCATGCATCGTTGGCCACTCTACCGACCTTCAATGTGTAGTCAGGAAAGTCGTCGGTTGCGCCCTTCATGGCCTTCCAGGGCGGAAAGTCTTTCACCTTTTTGTTCGGCGGCGTCGTGTAGTGCATGCATACGCGCTTGGCCGTCTCTTCGATATCAGGGGTTGCCGTATTCTGATCTGCCCCAGGAGGACCGACCAGCTTGTCGTTGGTACGTGAGAACCCGAGGGTGGCCATGAGTTCGTTGAAGTTGCATCTGCCGCCGCCTTTGCCCTTGCACGCTTCCCACTCATCGTTCACGCAGTTCTGGGCTTTGTTGTCCCAGTTCTTGCACTTGAAGCCCAGCGTTTGGTCCTTGGGGTCGTTGAGCCCATTGATTTGGTAGGCATAGAAGAGTAACAGGCGCTCAAGGCAACCCTGATAGCCTCCGGCACAGACGCTTGCGGCGAGGTACACAAGCGCGACCAAAGGATGAAGTCCGCATAGCTCGAGCAACAAGGACACACAGTAACATGGACAACAGAAAGCGGTATACACAAAAGACAAGAGGAACAGACCAAGGATAAATGGATCTATGCATCGTTCTCAGGAAGCGGCTGACGTTGGATCGTCCGCTAGCCCGCACCTGGGGCTGTCAGCAACTCGCCTTCTGTGCTGAATAGCAGTCCGCAGCTGGAGTTCACATCTTTTGAGGCTACAAAACGATTTCATGCAGGGGTAGTGGAGTGGATTTCGCGGCTGAAAATACGGAGATTCTTATCTTACATCCTAGCCTCACCCTGGGCATGCCTTGGGCTCAGCTGCTGACGCTCGATGAAAATCAGTCAAAGAATGGATTTAGTCGTCAGCTTCTCCCCTTCTTGTCAAGGGTACGCATTATTTCCGACAGTCTTTTGCGCAGCCCTCCTTCACCATGAAGCTATCGTTCTGCTTCTTTACTATCCTGGCGGCAGGGGCCTCCGCTGCCCACTCTGACTCCCATCTTCACACCCCTCCCCAAGCAGACGCATCAAACGCAATAGACACGCAAGACCTTGACGAATGGCTTGCAGCCACCAAGCGAGCGTCACCCAGAGCGCTCACCGCATGCCCTTCGTCATGTCGCGAAACCGGTAATAGCAGCTCCGGGACCGGATGGTTCTTGTTTCCTGATGCCGCAAGCCTCGCAGCGTGCAACGAGACCATGCTACTCGACCTTGCCGTCCAAAACGAAGTTGATGGTGCCACTAGTCAAGGCATCAGAGCATGCACAGCCGACTACACCTCGAGCATGCAGGCATCCTACGAGCCTCACGGCCAGACGGCAGCTCTTTGCTCAACTCCCAATCATGCCCTCTTCGAAGCTTCCGTCAGGATGTCCCATCCTCCCGCCGGGAACGATGATGCCTTTGCCGTTCGGGATTTGTTATCTGCTGGTCACCAGGTTATCAACTACTTCAGATCACAAAGGCCTTCCTGCGTGGACAACGCCTTGGCCTTTGGGTACTCTCAATCCGCCGTCGTTGGATTGTTCGCTGGTGCCGAGGTCCACCAGCACGGCGTGACCACCGACGTTCTCTACAACTTGCTGGACTATGCAGAGAAAGCCTCGGTCTCGAAAACCACTGTCGTCCAGCTGTGTCAGGCTGATGGCCGCGGCGCCGATTACGGCATCGGGATTGCTGCCAGTAGTGCAAAGAATCTGCCCTTTGTCCAGGAAGCCGTCAAGACCTGGGCTGCCGGACAATGCGTCTCTGCAGCGGAGGGCGATGAGCACTGGATGACTGTAACTCTGCGCGTCCCGGCCCCTGTCGAATCAAACTCAGACGACACGGAGACTATGGCATTGGGGTCAAGGTCCCGGATTGTTACCCGGGCGGAGTGCAAGACAACCACGGTCAAAGCAGACGATGGCTGCAGGGCGCTGGCCGACCGGTGCAAGATCACCGAGGCCAAGCTGAAAGAATACAACCGCCGTTCAAACTTTTGCAAGACCCTTGTCGCCGGCGAGAAGGTCTGCTGCTCGACCGGCACCTTGCCTGCGACTATCCCCCCTGGGAACTCGGACGGCACCTGCAAGACAAGACAGGTGATAGGCAGCGACACCTGCGGCTCCCTGGCGTCCAAATGCGGTCTCACTCCGCAAGACTTCGCCAAGGTTAATACCGGGCCGAAATTGTGCGGAACTCTGAAAGCCGGACAGCATGTGTGCTGTACGCGTGGCAAGATGCCCGACTTCAGGCCCAAGCCCAATCGCGACGGATCCTGCAATACGTACACGACCAAGACGGATGACGACTGTTCCATGCTTGCTGCAGCTCATAATGTAACTGTTGCAAATATCGAAGACTTCAACAAGAAGACGTGGGGCTGGACCGGCTGCAAGGTGCTACCAGTCAAGTTCAAGATGTGTCTGAGCTCAGGAACGCCCCCTATGCCTGCCCCTGTTTCGGTAAGTAGATACATATCCTGCGAACCTGGACACGAGCACCTTTGAGAATATAGGCTAATGTTGCTCTTAGAACGCCATCTGTGGACCAACTGTGAGGCTTCCAGACCGCTGCGATTGTCCGGACTAACATGATCAAGGTTCCCGGTACCAAAAAGCCAGCCAAAGGCACCGACTTGGCCAAGCTCAACACGTGCCCCCTAAAGGTTTGCTGCAACGTCTGGGGTCAATGCGGCACGACAGACGAGTTTTGTACGGTGTCGAAGTCCGAGACCGGCACTCCAGGTACTTCTGCGCCGGGAAAAAGCGGCTGTAAATCTGGCCCTCCCGCGATATCCACCAGTTCTCGAATGGCTGACCCGAAATAGGCGTCAGTAGCTGCGGCAGAGACATTGTCAAGGGCCCCCCGCCGTCCAAGAAGATCCACGTGGCATACTTTGAAGCCTGGAACCATAAGCGGAAGTGCTTGACCATGGACGTCGGCCAGATCGACATAGACAAGTATGCGCATATCCATTTCGCCTTCGCCGACGTGACAAAGGACTTCAAGGTTGATGTAAGCGCGGTCAAGGAGCAGCCTTGAATAAGTACAAGGCCCTGGTGAACGCGGGCTACGACGAAAAGTTCAAAATCTACGAAGGCTATGTCGCGGACCAGGTCCCCGACCAGATCGACGCCTTCATGGGCAGCGGCAAGGCGGACAAGTACTTCAAGTGCACGGAGACCAAGGACATGACATGCTGCTCCAGCTGCACCTATGTCTTCTGTTGGGAGGATTGCAACCGGTCACCGGATTGCAAGAATGGCAGGGGCACAGTCGAGATCAAATGTCCGACAACGCTCAAGGACGGTTCCGGCAACTTCATCCCCATAGGCGAGCATATCCCCAACGCCACATACACGCTGAAAGACCCCAAGGGCTTTTGGAAGGCCATTGGCGACGAGTACGGCATTGAGGAGTCGTGGATCAAGTTTGGTAGGCGGCACGTCCGGGCCAGCAATGGCTGTCAGTACACCGACGGGGATATACAGGACTGCATCGACGAGCGGGACGATTGGTTCTACAACTACCCCACGCCAGGCCAGGTCAAGGTCTACAACCCGAAGGACCTGATCGGCGAGTCATACGACAAAACCAAGGACCTCCTCAGCCGTCTCAAGATCGTCAGGGACAATACCGAGTACGACGAGCTGATGCAGTGGTCCGACGTGGTGGACGCCGCGTCCCTACCAGCGTTGACGACCCAGACCGCCGTCGAGAGCATGGACAAGATCGTGCAGACCGCCAAGGAGATCAAGAAGCAAGAGCGCGAGGAGTTCATCGTCAGCTTCCTCACTGGCTTGCTCTTCTTCATTCCCGTCGTGGGAGATGCCGCCGGTGCCGCTGGTCTCACGGCCGCCCGCTCCCTGTTACGCCTGGCTGGTGCGGCTGGCGAGGCGGGCCTGCTGCTGCATGATATCATCGAGCACCCCGAAAATGCGTTTATGAGTGTCTTTAGCTACCTGGCTGGGGCTGGAGTCGGGCGAGCCGGGTTTAGGAACGCTGCCAATGCGAGACGAGCCATGAGGTCTAGTGATATTGACAGTCTGGGATCGCTGAAGAAGGCCTTGGACCTTATTGAGACTGTGCGCGGCATCACCTGTCGTATCTGAGGTCGACATTAGCCCGGGATAGGGGTCTGGATGGTTAGGGCACGCCAGGGATATTATCCCGAGACCAATCACATTACCGTTTATAAAGTTCAACGCCAACCACATGGCTCGACTTGATATGTTGTTCATTTAACCTTATTTATGATACTAAATGTTGTCCGCCTATGAGTAGCTTGCATTCTGCACGTGGATTGGTTGTCCTGTCCCTCTATGATGAGCTCGGCCGCTTTCTGTAGGCAGCAACATAACTATGATGCCGATCTACAGTTCTACCACCCAATCGCCACGGACGGTTTAAGCATGCACCAGGGTCCAGGGCGTTCGCCCAGCCGTCCCCAGACTCCCAAGCACTTCCAAGCACTTCCAAGGAAAGCTTCTTTTTGCTTACCTTGCAGGTCAATGATACAGTCTAGTCCTGTTTAGTTATGATAAATTCCTTGGTGCTTTCTTTTGTGCACCTCCATGATAGGATTTGCATGCTCGGAGGGTTGAGTTGAAGGCAGTGACAGACTGTGATGACATGATAGGACAGTAGGATTTCCCTACGGCAGCATGCGGATTGCGAAGGGAGACAGACGTCTGCTCGAGGGCTATTAAAAGGCACTGGTTCCTTCCCATATAGGCCTGATCCTGATATTGCAGCTCAAGCAAAGGTCATCCTCCAGTACTCATTTTCTTGCTGTTCCTCGATCCTTATTTGAAAATGTTTACTACCTCTGCGGCCCTGGTGGCTTTGGCCACTCTGGCATCCAGCCAGCAGGCTCTCCCTGCTGATGACGTCCCTTTCATTGGTGGTGGTGTGCTCCAAAGGAATGACCCCCGTCTTGCCAACTACACCTTTGTATACCGACCTCCCTTTGATCCCGCGGTGTACGGTGGCTACTACCAGTGGGCTGTCAACAACGAGACCGTTGCCATTGCCAACTTTACCGGTTACGATGCTCAGGATGGCTACTTCATCCCAGACGGCTCCTACACCATGTACCCTTTCTTCTCTGTCGGAGAGAAGAACGCCAAGGGCATCAACCCGACCCCTCTCTTCAAAGAAGATGAGGGCAAGGGCAAGGGCAAGGGCGCCCGTGGTGGCGAGACCCAGAAGTTCAAGAAGATCCTCCACATCATCTTCGAGAACGAGGTGTTCAGCTGGACCATGGCCGATCCCTACTGGCAGCTGCTCGCTCGCCGCGGTAAACTGCTCACCAACTCCCACGGCATCACCCATCCTTCCTTGCCCAACTACGCTGCTCTTCTCGCGGGTGAAGTCTTCGGCATGGCCAACGAGGACTTTTATAACATCGATGCGACCACCATCTACGATCTCCTCGACGTCAGGGGCATCGACTATGCCACGTACGTCGAATGGTACACCCCAGCCGTGACCAAGCGCGGGCCCCTCGACTGCAATAACTACATCTTCAATGAACCCATTGACAGCACCAACCCCAATTGGGCTTCGCAGGTCTACCGCCGCCTGGACGTCCCCGCCCTGCTCTTCAGCACCTACACCTCCGACTACGAGCGCTGCACCAAGATCTACAACGCCACCGAGAAGTTCGCCGACGACGTCAACTCCCACAAGCTGCCCGCCTACTCTTACTATGTTCCCGACATGCTGCACAACGGCCACGACCCCATGTCGGACTCGGACTACGCGCATCAGACCACCACCTCCGGATACTGGTTCAATGCCTTCCTGGACCTCTACCTGCCGGAACTGGAGAAGCAGGGCACGCTTGTCGTCGCCACCTTTGACGAGGCTACCTGGCAGAACGACGATGATACCACCCCCAACAACAATAACCAGATCGTGACGCTGCTCTTCGGTGCCGGTGTTACCCCCGACACCAAGGATGATGCCTACATCACCCACTACGGTCTTCTTCGGGGTGCCATCCAGAACTTTGAGCTGGGATCCTTGGGTCGGAATGACACAAATGCTACTAACGGTAACCTGTTTGATCTTGTTCATTAAGCGGATATGATCCTGTTGTTGTTTTCGGCGACTCTCTGTTGGATCACTAAATGTATTTATCCATCCTCGGACAAGTTACCTTCCACCCCCTTATCTATATTAGGTATCTTCATGCGCTTTTTTAGCTGGTAACCCAGGAAAAGAGCAAGGCTCTGGTATCCAGGTTGCTACACATAGCGATAAGCACCCTAAGGAAGTCAACTTCTTCAAAGAGGCAAGACATTATAATGAGTGGCAATTGTTCATTCAACAAAGATTCTCTGTAAGAAGATTGTCTAACTTACATTCTGATAAATGTCTCAGAAGCACCTAGATTGACTCCTAGCTGGTAAGGAAAGAATGATCATGAAGACAACTGGAAGCCCAGCATATACCTTAGGTACCCATCACAGCCTAATCATCACCTCGTTCAAGCAGCGGCACCCACCTGGGCATTGAGCATTCAAGCCCTACACTGACTGATGAAGGTAGGTGGGTGGGTGACTGCTAGCAAATCCTGGCTGTTATATCCTTTTTTGTTTTCAATCTTTCTGATTTATTCTCAGTCACATTTTGCAGACCAGGAGTCTGGACTGTGCTAGGATTCAAAGGTTAAAGTAAATCTAAAAAGTAGACTTCTGGCGCCTGCTACTCTCATTCAATGAAATAGTTGTTGCTTTCTTTTCCAGGCGTAGTATATAGCATCGGTTAATAGTTATAATTATAATGCCCTAAATCGATTCAACATATATGATTGGCCTGGACTGAATGGAACTCTAGTCTTTACAAGAGTAGAGAGACGAGTCACTTTATTGGTACAAAAGGAGCTCATCGCAATTTTACCATGATCACATATAGGGTCCTGATATACAGGTAGACAGACACACACCTCTACCTCAAAGACACTCCTCTCTAGCTCAACCACCCACTCCTTGATGTAATTAGTTAGGATTTGTCTACTCATACAGCTAATTAGATTCCACTATGTAGAATTTAGTCAACCTGTCATTCCTTTCTATTCGGCATCTGCAAGCTGCTGATGAGTAATTGCCCTGAATATCATTGCCAATGTCCCGAACTTCTTGATCAATGCCCTTTTGACACGCTGGACTGCTTCTAGCAGCACGTCCGACACATGTAGTCAAAAGGATGATGCCACTTACGCTGCGGACGCGGCAAGTTCAATCTATGAGTTTTGTTTGGCAATTCAAAATGAAAAAAAAATGGAAGACACGGCTACGCGTTATGATGCTATGGACTCTGAAGATGGGACCACTCGACCAGCCGGAATGCAAGGCTTGGCTAAATACTTCATATCACAACAGGCTGAGACCTGGGCACCTATTTGCAATAATTATGAAATTGTTTGGAGACGCGGATTGCTGCAAAGTTTCAGGCAATTGACTGGGTTCTGGTCAGAAATGACCGTGTCTGTCGGGTAACTCCACAATCCAATGAATGAAATTTGAACAGCAGCTTTTCCATCTTTCCGTCTCAACCTAACGTAGTAGGACCATGTTCGTTCTTACGGTGATGTCTCCTCAATATAAACAAATGCCATATTCTAACTGCGCTGGTCTTTGAAGACCACTGTGTGATGATCTACTGCCAAGAGCTAGATCAGCAGGCTTTTCTTATTCAGCCTCATTAGCTTCTACTGCTGTTTCTCCTTTCCCTTTCGTCTTTGCATCGATTTCGACTCCCAGTCACAGAGATCGATCATAGAGGAAACAGCCACTGACACCAGAAAAAATCCGACGAGTAGCAGAACCGGGAGAACAAGAACAAGCACAAGCACAAGCAACACGATGAATCGCCAAAATCGCAGATCCCATTCATGGTTTTTTAACGTCCAGTTCCAGTGCTCTTTGACATGTCCAGCCCAGCTGCGAAGGATCCAGTAGCCTTCCACCAATTCTATCGCAAGGAGGAACAGATGCAGAATAAAGTAACTGACCACGTGTGGTCGGGTTTTGATACGGGGCTCAAGCCATCTGGTGTAGTCATATTCACCTTCATTGTCTTGGTCGGTTCTGAAGAAGGTGATGACTCGGTCTATCCAGAGAAAGATGATGATCAGGAAGATCCAGAATGGCCATGTGTTGAGGAGCCAGAGTGTGAGGAATTGGAAAAGAGTGCAGTCTGGGCAGCCGGAGGGAGTCATTCTATCTTGGATGTCAATAGCTTTCAGTTGACATTTATTGGTAGTTGTTAAAGAATATTTAGAGCACACAGCTGGAAGCTAAGAGGAGAGGACATGTAACATGATAAATTGTTATCAGACTATTTACCTGCCTCTTTAGGCTAAGTGCACACTGCATGTCACTAATCAGGTACAGTATACAGGGCATGTGCACTGAGCCACTTGCTAGACACTGCGCTGCAGTGAACCACTATTTTTCTAATAAACTCCATGTTGTGGTGCTGTCAGCTCTTGAAACGTGAACTCCCCCGCGGCTTAGCTCCTTAGATAAATTTCTTGTCCCGTCCCGGGTACCATCTAATAACTAAGCATCTATCGCTTCACATCAGAACAGCCCCACATGATCTACCGGCTAGCGACACTATGGTCGTGCCGTAGTTAGTATCGAGCCCAACCTAACCCTGGCGCTTGTACAGTTCGGAGTTCGGACCATCACTTCTAACTAATTACGTTAAGGGGATGTGTTGTTAAGGTAGAGACGTGTGTCTATATTATTAAGACCATACAGGTCCCCCGCAGCCGTAGGTAGGGAACACCAAAGAAGCTGGATATCGAATGCTCATACGGTGATGAATATCGGGTTATGATATAGTAAGGATATGGAATGCTCATATAGGAATATGGAATCCTTGTGTAGTAGGTTTATTCAGTACTTATGTCGTGGGATATTGAATACAACCGTACTCACATATATATTTTCAATATAAGAGAATAGTATAACAGGTCCTGCACCATGTGACCGCCCTGATTCGTCTGCAAGATTGCAGTAACGTGACTTGCTCCGCGTCCCCTGATTCGCCCTTGCCTGGTCTGACAATCCATGTGCCACGTGACTCTCTGCCCCCCGTCGTCTTCGTCCGTCGTCGCCCACGCTGCTGCCACGGACGAACGACACGTATACGATACGGTGATCCCCACCATGCATTTACCATCAATTGGTCCGGCTGCTGCCAGGGATATGCTGTCCACCGCACCATCTCCATGTTGCTGCGACGGTGCGACGGTACACCCGGCCGCTCAGTTGCAGCGACCTGCCGTCCTGCTAACCTGGTCGGCCGTATGGCGGGGTGCCACGCTGCAAGCGTGGACATGGCCATAGTATATAGTACAGTGGCGGGCAGGGATGCCCCTGCCTGCCCTGCTCTATGCATCGAGTGCCCTTATCAGGCTAACGTCTGCCCATGCTGACTGCGTTAACATGATCGTTTTCCTGATTCCTTCCGTCACCCTTGACGGCTTCGCCCAGGGCTATCTACATG
>JACBAD010001922.1:0-43871 GCA_014281905.1 Aspergillus hiratsukae
GGTTCCAACCTCTTCCTGATGGTTCTTCTAGAATGTTCTATGGTTGAGGGCATGGCCGACAACCACAGCCCAGGCCATAGCCTGTGACAGTATAGGGGAAGAGAGGAACATGAGTTTGGATGAAAGTATTCATCTTTAAGTATGAATGGCACCGAGGCAAGTGGGATGTAAATATGTTTAAGCAAAAGGAATCATAGACAGCATGATCAGAACCACCCTTTTAGGGCAGTCACGCAGACTGCTCGCATCGATGGATCAAGATATGACCTTACTGTCCATCTTTATGCTAATTTCGAAGGACTGACAGACAAGCCGACAATGCAGATGTCGAGTGATCAATAAGCAGGAGACAAAGACCTGACACTCATCTCTCGCTCAGACAAATGCTTTATCAATTTCATTGTCATGCCGCTGAACAATAACCATGAATGAACCTGAAACAGATGGAGACAAAGCAACCTCAACTCCAGAGACCTTCGCACCAGAGCATGATACACTTCACTCTCCCTTTATCCTCAGCAACACATCACTCCCAGTGACCTCCTTGTCCACCAGTTGCAAAACATCTCCCTTTATCTTCCTCATACCAATCCTCAACAACAATGCAGCGCACCATGACCTCAAGACCAACTCCTCTCATCAAAGAGCATACAAATACTACCAACAAGCCCCCATCTGCTCCCAAGTCCTCATCGACAGCTCACCACCTGCAGGATGTGCCACCTCTCCATCTTCTGGCACAACTGTGACCACCTCATCCCCATGACCCTCACCTGTCCCCTCCAGGACCTCCCCTCCCACACCACAGAACCAACATCAACTGCCCTCCTCGGCGACCCCTGCCCCCTCTGCAGACAGGCATACCCCCAGAACGAACAAACCCTCGCAACTCAGCAGGGTCTCCTAACCGCACAAACCCTCGCCTCCATCCTCAACGTCTCCGTCTCGCAACCAGGCTTCCTAGACATGGTCGCCCGATTCTTCGCACGCGGCGACCACAAACTGTTCGACCAGCCCGGTCCTGAAAAAGCAGCCTATGACCAAAGAGACGAATACCTAGACGCTTTGGCGGAGGAGTCTCGGCTAGCTGTTCAGGCTCTGGCCCTAGACTCATACCTGGACCTAGACCTGGACGATCTATGTAATCTCACTCCGCCGCAAAATGCGGACCCAGAGGTGCAAGACGGGCACGCAGAGTCGGATACGTCCACGCCGACGGCGATAGCGGGCTGGGACGGTTTGAACTGGGAGGGGCGGAACGTGCACCCCTGGGCGGGATTCTACTACTATTCGACTGGGTCACCGTCCGGATCCGGATCGACGACTGAAACCGAGCAAGCGCCTACGCCTACTATTGCACCTCAGCAACTGCTGGCAGCCCCACGGTCGAATGATATTGCTGCCCACGACGGCGACGGGAACTGGGACTGGGACTGGAATGAACCTCACGACCAGACGCAAGTGCCGGACCTAGTGCCATATACGCCCGTCCCTATCACGATACCGATCGCAATGGGTCACGGCTCGTCTTGCGCTGTTGCTGTTGCGGGGAGGGGGAGAGATCGGCGAGGGGAATCAATGGATCCTTCATCTGCGCATGCGCAGCGGAAGACGCTTGAGATGCCGCGTGCCATGCTCGTGAGGCGGATTACGCAGCGGAAGAATGGGAAGAAAAGGCAGGAGATGGTGTCGATTGGGAAGTCGCCGCTGGGGCGGGGAGACCGCCAGCGCAGGAGGGATAAGAGAGAGGAGTGATGCTGTGCTCGGTGAGCATACTACCGTAGTAGCTATGTGCGGGCGCATAGTGATTTGTTTTTACGGCGTTGGGAGGTTATGATACCATTGTTTTTAGATCGGAACCACAGCGGCCTAGGGTTTGAGATTACCCGGGACATCAGACAGGCTAAATCAATTCTTTTCTATAACGTAGCGGTATCATCAATCAGCCATCTATGCCGTCATTGGACATAAGACATAGGGTTCGTAACACCAGAGGACTGGTTGCCAAGCAATCAAAACCCTAGCTCGTCGTTGCCGTCGCTGAATTCTTCGGAAACATCCATTCCTTCGCCGTCTTCGTCATCCAAACCTTCAAAGACCATAAACTTTTCGTTCTTCGCGTCTGTCTCCTCGGGGACGACGTTTCCATCTTGAACCTCGCAGTCCTTGAGCACGCTCTCGCGGCCGATCTGACTCCGCCGGCCCACGATGCAACCAGTCAGTTGACAGCGTTCACCGATCACGGCGCCATCCATGATTAGACAGCGCGTCAAGCGGGCTCCGCTGGCGATGTGACAGTTGGCGCCAATGACGGATTCCTTGATGACACATTTTTCCTCCACCGTGACATTATCGGCAAGAAGACAGTCGGCCTTGGTGACCGTGCAGCGCAGCGCGACGCCGGCCGGATAGGCAACTTTCTGGTTATGAGCGAAAGGAGACGCGGCTATGCGACCGACCTCTTCGATCGACTCGAGTTTGGCAAGGCGGAGGGACACGGATAGCAGCAGAGCCGATGTATCCACCCGCCTGACCAGTGGTGCAGACGGTAGCGAGGAGTGAACATATGCCAGCATCGGGGGCACGGTGAGCTTGCCTTTGGATGTCTCCGGCGACGCGGTGCTCAAATCAGTACCGGATCTCTTCACCCGAGACGCAAATTGCACCGCCTCTGAGGGATCGTCTGACAAAGCGTCGCGTGATGTGCCGGCTCCCGCTTTGGTGGTGCTCATCGCTTTGAGATCAATCTCCTCTTCGATATACTCGCCGTCCAGACTGCCACTCTCTCCGGCTCCATGTCCGTCTGGCTCGAAAATCTCGCGCAGTCGAAGCTTCTCCGCTAGGCCCCTCTGCCACTCAGCCTTGGCCCACCAACCGACGAGATCCTCCCCGACACTCTGGAACTTTTCATTCAGCAAAGCCATCTCCTTGACCCAGTAAGGAAATACATAGATGTGGGCGTCACGGTAGGTCGTCAACATCTTCACCTGCGCGTGCTTCTTCACCAGCGAATGACGGATGAGAAGCCCTTTTTGCTCTTCCATCCGTTCTTTCAGTGTATCCATAGGCATCGAGAGCACTAGCTTTGACAGCCCATACCGGATCGAAACAGGTCCGTCCGAAGGATGAGGGACTGCTGGTGCCTCATCCTGCTCTAACGAAGTGGTAGCCACAAAATCTGTCACCTCGCCCTTGACGCTCTCTTCCCGTCCCCTAGTCTGGTAGAAAACACCGAGACCACCGCGACGGCCGCCTTCTTCACCGCCCATTCCAATGCTCTTGGGACCATTGGAGTTCCAGCCGCCACTGATAGTAGAGCCACCCAGGGCGCTTTGGGTGACCATCCAGGCCTCAAGGAGGGATTCTCCTGGCAAATCGCAAATGAGGTCACAGGGGAGAAGGAGAAAGTCGGACTTGATGCATGACTGGACTTCCGGGAGACGAAGTAGCTGAGCAGTACCCGTCGTCAATGTGAGGTCTGCGGGAGCGAGAACGGAAGGTGAAGGCGCCGGAAGAGATGTGAGGTGAGGGTTTTGCGAGAGAGCAGCTTCTAATGGAGCTTGGCTGGCGGGGGGGGTGATAAGAGTGATATCTTGACTTCAGTTAGACCAGAGTCCGGGTGCTCGACCTTAGGGCAGGCGCATGTCCGTATCACTCGACGCAATGCAATTACTCACTTGTTATGCCCATCCGATAGCACCAATCCAGAGGATACCACACCATAGGACGATTCGCGATAGGTAACAATGCTTTGGGAAATTCTTCAGAATTGGTGGTGAATGTGGTGAAAGATTCGCCAGGTCCGCACAAAATGAGGGCCTGAAAGCCCGTCGGGGGCACAGGAATCGAGTGCGGCATTGCGAGCGCCTATGACTGACGGAGATGTTCTGACGGTAGGATTGCTATAGAATGTCTGCGATTGGGGTGAAAGGATCACCGCGGGGAGGAGGGGAGGATGACTCGTCGTTTATGTTATGCGATATGGTCGACCTCAAGCGCACAACCTGCTATAGCGTCTGACTATTCAAAGTATCATATATATCGAGTCGTAAAATTCAGCGAGTGTGCTGTTTTCCGTCCGCCCTCTGACTCAACCTGATATGCATTGGGAGATTGTATCCATCTTTTGTTAAACAAAATCCCGCCATCACGTGCCGATAGCTTGATGACGATGCAAATCGGACAAACAGCTTGATCCCCTAAGCTTGATAACAGATCTTGTCACGTGTTGATAGATGTCAAACAAACAAAATAAACTGTGCAAACATAACAATTACTCGCATTAAGCATCGCAGCTCTTAGGTAAGGGACCTACGTACTGTATGGTAACAGGCGGGCACCGCGGTAACCAGGACATCACCCAGCCACATGTATTTCGGCTCGTCCGAGGCCCAGCCTGGGGTCTCTCCTCCCTGCTTGCTCCGTTACCAGCCACCCTTTTCCCTCTCATGCAACCTTGAGATGTGATCATTATACGCTATTGCGATCGGATTGACTTCTATGCGCACGCCATCTCTCAGCTCTCAGTGCCCGCAATGTCTTTCCCATATTCCCAGGATGCTCGTCGGCGGCGGGTTGGAGCTGGTACCGGCTTCAGCTCTTCAGGGAGGCGGACCGTCATGGGCTACTGGGTGCCTCTAGCTTTGACGGTCGGCATCGCGACAATTGGCATAGCTGCGTGGATTTGGAGCGAACGCAGTGATGATGACGATAATAACGAGGGCGAATACCCCCTGGACGACTCGAGGGATGAACGGTACCCGCCGCCGGGCGCGGAGGGGACAGCCGGCGTTGACGGCGAATATGCAAGGTCGACCGGGGCAGATATCCATGGTGACGATGTTGGTATGATGGCTCGTATGCAGGGTGCTTTGCGGCGCACACCGAGCCCTCAGCAGATCTTCGATGGGGCCAGTAGACGGGTCGCGGCCGGTATGGCTGCGGCGGGCGCATTCATGGGCAGCGCTCTCACATCAATACGTGAGGAGGATCGCGGTGACTTTGAGGATCACTCGCGATGGTCCGAAGAGGTTCGGTCGAGGGTTAGTCAGGGAGACGCTCAACCTGCCGCAGCAGCGACGATGAGCGGAGCGCTTCCTACTCGCAGCGCGGCGAGCGGCCCTCCTGCTCTCGAGAAGAAGAAGAAGACAGTAGCGATTGTTGTCTCCTCCGAGTTGGCAGATCACGACCCTGACGACTTCACTGAGCACGCGGTAGGTTCTCATTGGCTTGATGTCATGGATTACGCTGACAAACTTGAACAGTCTATTCTTTCCCACCTCCCTGAACATGTCGACCATGAGACCGCAAAAATCTTCGTTCTTATTTATGCGCCAGGCCTGAAGCATGCACCCAACCAGGGCGGCTCATCTAATCCTACTCTCTCCGTCACATCTTCTTATTCTAACATTGCCCCTGAGGAGGCCCGGTCGCCTGGCGAAGCACCTAGCGGCGAGCTGTCCACTCTCGAACCTCGCCCAGCTGATGAGCTTGAAGGCGCGACACCGCTGTACCGCACTTTATACACGCAGGCGCAGGCAATCGTCGACAAGGAGAACACCATCATGCCGTTTAGCACTGCGACGGGATACGTGCACCTTGTGCGCCATCTTTCGCCCGACATTGTCTACGTCCAGGAGTCCTTGACAGGCAAACAAGGCGATGCGGTGCAACACATTTCTGGCTGGGTCAGGCAGGTCGTGGTTGTAGTTGGGGACGAAGGCGGCCGAGGCGGCCTAATCGACAGCGAGGATGAATCGGTACTTGCGGACAAGGGTGAGAAGTGGTGGCAGAAGGAGGGAATGACGGGTATTGGCAAGCGGATTGACGTGGTCGATGTCCATCGTACGGGCGAAGACTGGCGACGAAGAGTGTCTGGCCACGACTGATTCACGCATCACGAAAGCCTGAAGATTCATTCCAATGTTTCTTCTGTGCACCTATCTACTGTTTGATGATGATTGATTGATTCCCCCTTCCTGATGAATTTCTACATGACAGTAATTTTAGTGTGCATATTGAACGATGACATTATTCCCACCAATCTCTACTTTTTGGCATTGTAGTCACGGATAGATACGTCTTTCATAAATTGGGGACTGCTTTCGCGCAATGTGACAGTGGGGAAGCGCCGGGCTATTTACGTGGAGTCCAGGACCAGTAGCGCTCAAGGTCAGCGCTCCAACATCCAATCCCAACCACCGTCACGCCATTTTCGAGATCTCTACGCGCCAGGGGAAAAGGAGTTTGAGATTGACTCTGCTGCCACTAACTTTAGACTGGTTCTTCATGGAACTTCTGCAGGTTTGATCATCATAGGTCAGGGTCCGACGAATGAGGATCGTCCGCTTCAGCTGGGCGGCTATCTACATAATGGGGCTGCTGATGGCGGCGTTTCGATGGACAAGAGGATGGTCTCGGACACAAGTCGTCAGCGAACTCGAGAAATTGGTTTATTTGTTTTATGGAGGGTGATACTGCATAAATGTGCGCTGGTTCCTCAGGTTCTCTCTTTCTCATCGTTGTGGCCTCCCTGGTGGACATCTCTTCTTTTCTCAATACTTTTACTCGGTCTTCTGGCAAGACTTTGTTGCATTCCCACTCGTTCATTGCTATTTACTGAAGTGATACATTCTTTCGTTGCCCTTGACTCTGCCCAATTCTCAAAATGGAGGCCGTATCGTCCCATCCAGGCTCAGCCGCAGCCTCATACACCGTCTCCTGCGCCTCGGACCACGAAGAATCGACCTTTCTCAAAAGAAACTACCATCTCCGCTGGGCCCAACTCGCTCTGTCCGTGGTATGCTTCGGCTCTGCTGTTGCAATCGTCGGCTGCGAAGCCGTACCCTTCCAGCACTACCGGAGCACCTCCGGGTACGAAGAAGCAGGACTGGCCCTGTGGCCCTTGAACTTTGATCTCCGACCAACAATCGCCATTCTGTCTAGCGGCTGTGTGATCGCAGTCCTCAATCTCATCTATATCGTCGTCGTCCTCGTCCCTTCCGTGAGTTGCCTTGGCTAATTTATGTCTTGAAAACATACTGACATGACCAGCCCCGTTCCCACATCCGGCGTCTCAACATCCTCGCCTCGACAACGGCAGTCGCGGCCCTCGTCGCTGCGGCAGCCGGAGTCGGATTCGCGATCTATCTCCCGCAGTCCACGTACCCGAGTGGGTTTTCGCATAATGAGACGCTGCACTCGTGGACATGCAAGTGGAAGGCCATGCGGGACGTCACCTCGAGCGAGAATGCTTCGCTACATGCACCGACGCATTTCGAGCGGGATTGTCGCGAGACGCAGGCAGCGTTTGTGCTTCTGGCTCTGTTGATCGGGCTGGAGGTTGTCGGGGGTGCGGTCGGTGTGTTTGGAGTCTGGCTTGAGCGGAAGGTGTCCAGGCAGAGAGGTTATGGCGTGCAGCTGGAGAAGGTGACTGCGTTGACGAAGAATTCAAATGTGTGATAGCTCAAAGCCTCGAGTTGACTTGGCTCATGGCTGTGTCGTTCTGCTGTGCAGTATTTTCATGGGTATCTCCTTTTGTCATTCGGTAAACTGTGGTTGGGTATGAGAGTTGGATTTCCTACAATATTTTATCTAATTTCATATGGATTTTCGCTTATTCTCAAGTTTACCGAACGCATAATCAACATATCAAGAAGCCGACGGCGGGTCGGATATACATCTGGGGTAGCAAGCCATCATCCTCGGCTCCCCACATGCTCATCATGATTTAAAATCACAGCTAGAAAATCATCATGGATGCAATAATTGACTTGCATCATCTGAACTTGTTGTCATTTCTTCAGTGTAAGTGAACAACATCCTACACCATGGGCAAGAAAATCGAATGTTATCTTGACTGCGGTTCGTGGCGATCTCTCATCAACCTACACAACCCGCATCAATGCTAACAAGTCGAAATAGTATCACCTTACAGCTTCTACGCCTTCACATATCTCCAGCAAAACGCAGACGCGCTCACCTCGCTAGGTGTAGAAATTGAGTACGAGCCTCCACTCTTTCTCTCACCGCCAACACACTCACCTGCCCAGATACATCCCCGTCTTCCTGGGCGGCATCAACGTAGGAAGCGGTACGCTATTCCAAAATCCCCTAATTTTGAGTATATTGACCAGCAAGGAAATAAACCCCCCTGGACTCTGCCCGCCAAAGCCGCCTACGCGAGGTACGACGGCAAACGCGCCCAAAAGTACTTCGGGCATGACTTTGAAGTACCCGCGTTCTTCCCTATTCTCTCGCTTCTGGTATTTTCCCTCTGCCTTTGAAGAAAAGTAATGTGATAAACTAATGCTGGGAACAGCCGCAACGAGCTCTCACATACATCAAGCGCCAGCGCCAGCACGGCGACAAACTCATCCCGGCGTTCCGCGCCTGCTTCGAGACGATGTGGAACGGCCAGCTTGATATCTCCAAGCCGGAGAATCTAGCCAAGGCGTTGGGGAGGACCTTCTGGGATGCCGAGGTCGAGGAGATACTGGCTGCGGCGTCGAGCCCCGAGATCAAGAAGGAGCTTACTGCGACGACGGCGAGGGTTGTTAATGAGCTGGGGGCATTTGGGTGTCCGTGGTTCTGGGTGACTAATGGGGAGGGTAAATCGGAGCCGTTCTTTGGGAGTGACCGGTTTCATTTCATGTGGGATTTCTTGGAGTTGCCGCATGAGGATTTGAGACTGAGGGTTGAGGGGAAGGCGAAGTTGTAGATATTGTCTTTGGATATTTTGTATACGATGCTTGGTTTATGAGCTTGCAGCTGATGGGAGCTTTTCTTTCAGAATGTTCTTGAAGGCTAATTTTCACTTGTCAGATTGTATCTACTCGTCTCTTTGCCTATATGACCTTTCGTAAGAGTTTAGGTCGCTATGACCCACTGTGGCTTCGGCGTCGTGTTGATAACTGGCCCGCTTCCATGTGCAATAGAAGCAAGATGAAAGAAGCATTGCTTCACCAAAACCATCGACGAAGTCAGAGGATTGCCCGGCTCCGGCTTCACAAAGGTGGTGGACGCACGAATGACGGGGGAATAGTCCACCACCCATGCTCCATTGATGAGGCTTTGCTTGATGAAGATGGTCTCATCGTAATTGGTGAGGAATCCGTACATGCAGTTTAAATCCTGCATGTACTGTATTGGCTGGGCTAGTAAAACCCGAAGAGCACGGTCTTCGTCGTCGTATGCGTCCGCAATGACATGCTTGTCCACCCATGGCACCTTCAGCTCTCCGATGGCTTCTAGGGCATTTCCATTCATGAGAATGGCGTCGGGGGTGTTGTGGTATGCACCACCTATGCATTTAAAATCGGCAAAATGGGCATTGATGCCCTGTGCATCTAGTATCTTTCCCACAACTTGCCCAACGGACTGCTGAAACCGGCCCTGGACCCCGTGCTCGTCGGGGACGAGCACGGTCTCGGCCTCGAGATCTCTGGCTTGCTGGGTGTATTTGATTATCCTTGGGCTCCAGACCTCTCCCTGGTCTGTTTGTATGACCTGTTCGAGGAAATTCGCCCATTGCCGAAGAGGGCCAACGAACTTCAGCCTGTGGATGGCGCTGGACTTGGTGTGATGGGGCCCTCGGAGGAGAGGAGGGAGACATTGGAGGACTGCCTCCCTAGTACGAACTTGCTTTGGGTTTGGCATTATGGAGGTGGTATCTTAAGTAAATTTGTGAGTATAGCGTAAGTTAGACGTGCGGAAGTTGGAAGGGTTAGTGCTGTTTGGGATTTGGTCTACTTTGATCAACAACACACACGACAACAGCGCTCTGACTTGCCTAGTGTTGCATCAAGGAGGACTTCTAGTAGTGGTGTTGTGTTATATTGCAAGTTCACTCTTCTAGCATTACCCTACATAGTCTCGTCTTCTATAGCTTATGTAGCTTAATCTCAGCATCTATAACTTCTTCCTTATATGCAGTCATACATTTGATTTGAGAAGTCGACTGCATAGAATGTTCATTTATGCAGGAAGTACCGTTCTAAAGCCCTGTGTCAACTTCTACCCTGAAGATAAAATAGACAATATGCTTGGTAGCCTGTAGGAAGTAGAGAGAGCAAAGTCCAAATAAATATCCCAGAATAGTGAGTGTTCTGTGTGACTAAGGCAAAAAATTAGCGTCCAAGAGAGTTGTTCTATGCTACGAAAGATTCTGTTTTAATAGTTAAGATTATACAGATCATGACAGAGGCTCAGAGCCTGCATGATAATGCAGCAGCGAAGAGTACCTTAGTATCGAAGAGCTTTAAGTATACTCTTATAAAGCTCGTGCTGTCTAAAACCTTCGTACTAAGTAATATATAAAAGCAAGCAGTGTAATATAAAACATCATATTAAATATTATACCTTAAAGTATTATTTATTAGCAACCATAACTAATTTCCACTATACTATCAGTGTGTTTTGTGTTTTAAGCATAGTAAATAACATACCCGCCAAGCATGGCCTGAACCATGAGAGTGGTTCGGCGCTTCGGCTACTATATAAGCTTAAATAAAATTTTAGCACAACCCTAATTATTGGCCCTGTCAACCATACTATGACCACTCTCACCACTTATCAGTAAAACGTCGGTCGGTAATCAGAAGATATCAATCCTCCAGATTAAGGATTGACTAATATATTCCTGGATTCTACTATGGTTCGACATGCTGATTTGCGCAGATTTCGTAAATTTTCCTACTGTTTTGCCGCTCGTTTGGATATATCATATAGGATATAAATACAATGTCAGACGAGTACACGGCCAGAATCAGACCTTCATCCTTGTTCATTCCATGCATATCTGTTTGCCATACAATGATAATTAGAACAGAGTGGCTGACAATCATCAGCCCGATTTGATCAATGGCTATGTAATGAGTGCTTTGTAGAATGCATTAAGCATCCAGGACCTTTCCTAGAACTTAGCTAGCACTAGCAGACTGCTAGAACTAGCCCTGCACCCTATACTTATCACTAATAAGTATAGTCTTAGCCTACAGATCTCTAGCCTGCTAGGTGTATTTAATTACCCTTTTACTCTATTTCTAATGCTAGTCTGTTTCTATGATGTTTTGCAGGAAATTTAGTCATTAGTAAAGAGGTCTGATAAACTCAAGGTGTATGGCGCTGGACTTTATAATCAAACCCCCATGATGCTTTGATGAGATGCTTTGATGAGATGCTCTCGGAGGAGGATATTCTCATCATAATCGCTGAGACAACGAAAAGGGGTATGTTTCTGCACACGCCCCAAATTTACTTCCCTTTCTCTACCCATTGCGCAAAATTGAACGGGAGTAGTTATACCTCTAGCCAGCCAACTTAAAGGGCTCATCCTCCAGCAGATTGAAGCTTGCCTGTTTCAAACTGAGCCCGGCTCCATCATTTCAATACCTGATTTCTTCCATCTTCCTAGAGCATCAGTGTTAGTTATGAATGGTAGAGATAGCATAGGCTGCATAGCTACTTATAGGAAAGCCTTTAGGAAGGACTTGTGGATTTCTTCTCTTTCAGGGGCATTAAGAGCCTAAAATATATTAGGCCTAGTCTTGCTGCCAGGGCACAGCCCTAGCACCATCTCCCACGCCAGCCAGACCACGAACCCACCTAGGACTGGCCCAGACTTGTCCTGCATGGAGTTTTTGTATCTTGCGTCATATATATAGCCGCTCAGCCAAAAAGGTGTCTAGACAACCATCTCTGGCTGAGATGATAGTAGTAGCAGGGTCAACATAGCAGGGATACAACATAACATCTTGTATCCCAAGAGCTTCGGAGTATTGCTTGATTCTTTCTTAGTAAGGTCTTGATAGGTGATTAACTCCTGGGGATGAGTGTCATGGCCTGACCAGCTCTCATATCCACGTTGTCTATCTCAGTACCACGAAAGGGGACTTGGAGGTAGATTTGCATAAAGGCATGCTTTGTCAATGTCCTTCATGATCATAGACATCCTTGACCCCACACTCACCGCGCTCGTCGCATACGAAAACGCGCTCTTCATTGACTGAATCGGCGAGGAAATTGCCCGTCAATTTGATCTGGGTCATGTTTGGGCATTCTATGTGCTTGCCAGTGCCACCTTAAAGTTGGCCCATGGCTGCAGGGTCCCGATGTATTGTATCGGGTGCAAAGCGTGGCTGGTGGTACGGAGGAAGGGGGAAGAAACCAAATATATCTCTCAGGAAGAAGATGAGGATAATAAAGAAGGGAGAAAATGGAGAGAGAAGAAGAGGGGGAAGGGAGCCCTTATATAACTTAAACAATTACTGTCTTTGTGCCTAAACCTCATCTAAGGTTGATTAAGACAGTGAATACTAGTCCTAAACATCAGCTTATAGTGAATAATGTGTCAAGATAGGCCTTTATGAATAAGAAAATCTAAAGGGAAGACGATATAACAAAAATAGTGAATGAATATCTAGATAAAGAAGGTTTACTGGTCTCCCTTTACAAAGGGTCCATATGAGGGCATCCCACAATGATTATTTGCCGTCTGCAAAGGCTACCTCTTCTAGGGAGCAGTGTAAGCTTGACAGGGTCTGTGATAGGAGTTGCAGGGACTGCGGGAGTTGAAGCCAAGAGACACATGGTGACCGTAGCAGGCAGCCAGCAATGGAGTTCTGGTGGCCACGGTTGATAATTAATCAATAAATCGCCCACAACGGGCCGACCCGCGCTCGGTGATTTCGGAGTAGCACTTGCAACCTACCGAGGATGTGGAGGACAACGACCATTTCGTCGTGTGTCATATGCTACTTGAACATGATACGTCCTCATTTCTGATCTCAACCATTTCATTCTCAGGCGACAGAATATACAGAATGACATCAAACAAACCAGTCGCTCTCGTTGTGGGCGCTTCCCGCGGAATCGGCAGGCAGATTGCCATAGACCTGGCCAAGAATGGCTACAAAGGTACGTGGACCTCCCCCGCACATCCTCCAAACAAGACACTGACACTGTCCAGTGGTGGTGGCGGCCAAAACGACCTCCAACGCCTATGCAACTGTCCCCTTCCTACCAGACCCAAATTCCTCGCAATCGACCATCAACACCGTCGAGCGAGAAATCAAAGAGTCCGGCGGCGAAGCGTTCGCCCTCCCAGTAGACGTCCGCGACGTGAAGCAAGTCGAGAACCTAGTCCACGAGGCGGTTCGCCTTGCAGGCCGTCTCGACGTCCTGGTCTACAACTCCGGGGCGATCTGGTGGTCCTCGGTGGCGAATACGCCTACGAAGCGGTTCCAGCTGATGCAGAGAGTGAACCCGGAGGGTCTGTATGCGAGTGTGCAGGCGGCGTTGCCATACTTTGAGAAGAATGGGTGGAAGGGACGGATTGTTGTTGTCTCGCCGCCCATCTACTCGCGGTTCTTTCGGGGGAAGACGGCTTATGCGATGGGTTTCTCTCCTCTGTTCTTATCACACCAGGATTTGTGGCTAACATTGGCAAAGGCAAGGTGGGAATGAGCGTTCTGACCAAGGGTCTAGCCATGGATTTTGTTAGACAGGGGACAAAGGATATGGCCATTACCAGTATCTGGCCTGCCGTGGTACGTTTCTTGACCTTTTGCTGTTTCATGTACTCACTCTTTTCTCAAGTCCATCGAATCAGCCGCTACGGAGGTGACTACGAATGAAGATCCAAGCCGGAAAGCGGATCTCAGGAAACCTGTGAGTAGACACCCTTCGGGCATTGAAACATATTGCTAAGATGAATAGACGATCTTCTCCGACGCTATCCTGGGTATTCTGAACAGCCCCACAGACATCGTGAATGGCCAATTGGTTCTCGATGAGGACTTCTTGCGCGACCATTGTGGTGTTTCTGATTTCTCCAAGTATGCTGTTGTCCCTGGATCTCGGCCCCGGCGGATCATGCCTAGCCAGTTGCCTGTCCTTGAGGTGGCGGAGCAGGATGATGAGGGTATAAGGGTGGATAGTACGAAGTTGAGAACGGCCAAGCTGTAGTTCCATCTTCTAGCATATAACTTATTCTATGTTCAGCAAATAGATAATTCATATGACGTTCGTACCGTTCATCAGTAGCACTTTGAAGGAAGACAACAGTGGCTACTAGGATAATCCACCCTTCACTACTCGACTAAAGATATCTCCGTTACGCTACATGACAAGATGGAGTGTAGTAGCTCATCATATCAACCATCCTCTTCACCAAGTCCACTCAGTGATGTCGCTGTCACAAGCCGGCCTCTTAGCTAGTCGGTACAGGATGTATTTGGTGTCGGACCATTTCTCGAAGGGGTCAATGGGGCACGCACGCCCGAAACCTGAGATATGCCTGGAGATAATGAGCTCATGATATTCTGGGTTTAAGATAGAGACAAATGATAGCACATACATCTTTCCGGTAGACTTATCAAAGATGATATTCGACAAGGTGGCTAAACATGGCACGTAACCGCACCGTACTAGCTCTCTTATTTCTTGTCAGCTCTAGATAAACTAAGGGGCTCTGTAAACTTACTCGTAGACAGTGCGGAATTGGGCGCGGATTGTATGACGCGAGGGAAGGTCCAGACTCCAAAACGTTTCCGTATTCAGAGGCTCCCCAGGAACTTTATCCCAGAGCAAATACGTAACGTAGCCCCCCGGAACGATGCCATCTTGGTCTTGCACTCCCTCTTGGTAACAAAGGAGCTCGGGGACAACATTGCAGCGCTTCTTCTTGAATGCTTTGAATGCCATCAACTCATCATGCATACGTGGCGGGGCAGCCTGCTTGGCTCGAACTGTGGAGTTCTGGAACTCCGTACCGGCGATGGGAACTTGTAGATAAATCCGCATAAAGGCAATCTTGGTCGGGTCGTCTGCGCGGTGGCAAAGGAACTTGGCGCCGGTGAAAGAAGGTCCAAGACCATCGTCGCTGTCCTTCTGCGTCAGCTGGCGCGGATCCTCCGAGAGCTTCTCTGTGATAATCCAGGTCTGGGGAGGAAAGTAAAAGGGCCTCAGTGGACGAAGGTGTTCTCGGTGCCTTCAAGGCCAGATAGGAACTCCAAAGATCTGGACATGATGAGCGGCAAAGGCAGAAGATTAGTGCGTATAGAAGGAAAGTGGTGAGTTAACAAAAGGTGGAGTGCTGGAAAAGAAATATCAAAGAGAGCGTCTACTCTTAAGAAGCGCAAAGGTTACCAAAAATACCATCATTCTTACGCAGTACTACCTACCAGTCTACCACAAACGAACAGACTGTTCTCAAAAAGCCTACAGTAGCCACACATAACACTTATGATTTCTAGTCGCATCAAAATATCTAAGCTTTCAATCCGTAATCTAGAATCAGATACACCATAAGTGGATATTCTCTTAAGTGCATTATGGGCTAGGCCTCATTAGGTAAAGTGCTGTTGGGGGCACCTCCGTTCGGGATGTTTGAGCGTATTGTTACACTGTACTGTCATGCTGATACGCACTAATAATGCATTCCAGAGGGCTACCTAGAGTGTGTATATAATCAGGCCTGTGTCTAGGTACCTTGAAGAGACAGCGATGCCCAGGTGGAAACAAAACACCACAGTTCCTTGAAGAAACACCACGCAGTATCCTTCTCTTTTCATTGTCACCGCGAGTTGCACCATATTGGATTCTTATCAAAAGTCATTGCCTTATTTAACTCATAGCTCTGCAACACAGGCGAGCAGGAAACATCCAGTGCCGTTGTTTCGCATCCATATCGTCTCCTCCCGCATTCGCGCTTTTCGCGTTAGCCGACCAGGTCCCCCGTCTCCCAGCACTGTCTGATGATGATTTGTACTTCACCTATGTCAGTATGAATGACGTGACGAACTCCTTGCTCACAGAGCATTTCAGCTATACGCCCTTGGTTCGTTTTCTTCTGTAGAGATTGTCTTCCGATTTGCACTTGCGAACGCGATCCTTGGCCGTATTCTGTGGCTAATCCTTCACAGTCTCTCATAGATGACATTATCAACTCAATCAACAACCTCATATACCAGGCCATCTCCAGCCTCGAGTCAGGCCTACTCGCCACTCCACCCGAACGCTTGGGCTTTGCGCATGCAAATAATGCCTCTACCATACCCGATACCGATGAAGATGGCAACGTTGTTTACCCGGAAGCCAAACTAGAACTCGAAAATGGACTACACCAGCTAGAAACGCTTCTTGAAGCGACCGTGGATAAGGCATTTGATAAATTCGAGATTTACGTTTTGCGCAACATCTTCACAGTGCCCGACGACTTGTTGAACTGGATCAGATTGAGCCATCATGAGGTATGAGACCCGTGTTCGCGACTGCGCGCCTTGACGTCCCCCGCGCCGCTTAAACATGTACTGATTTTCAACCCATGCAGAACCTAGTTCTTGATCCTTCCCCGAATGCGCCTACTCCTGAAACAATCCATGCACTCCGCAGAAAATTGAACGAGACCAAGAAATTGAACCGATCTTTGAAACGCGAAAACGCGCAAAACGAGGCTGTAATCTCGCAGTTACGATCGATATTGTCGACAGTACAAGCACCCGATGTCGCGAAAGAGACGAATGGAGAGGGCAAGGCCGAAACCGTTCTGCCAAGACAAGACAAGAAGGACCTTGACCTTTCATTCTTGACGTCCAGCCCGGCTGCCCAGCAACTACACGTCGGGGTCGATCCCGGCTATACACCGCTCACGACGAATACAACATTCATTCTGTCCCAACTTCCTGCACTGCAAGCGATGTTGAAGCAGCTCCGGCCCAAGCTTGTTTCTCTACCGAAGTCCAGCGATACTCTTCAGACCGATGCCAAGTTCGATGAAAGGAGGGAGTACATCGAAAGTAGAATCAAGCTGCATCTTGAGCGGACCGGACAGCTGCCGGTTGGAGCTAACTGCAGGCCGACCATTGTCGGACGGAAGATTGACATGGCGGAAGCACAAGCGCTCGAGTCTGTTACTGGCATGCTTACAAAAGATGAAAAGGAGGGCTGATCAAGCTATTGTGGAGGACAGTCGATGGAGAGCATCAAATCAACCCCTCTACTATCGACCATGTTTCGCCATCCTACCTTGTCTCTTTACATTGCCACGAGCTCCAGAGACATCGGCTCTATCTAAGCACTGCAGTTCGTCAGCTCTGCGCGAATTCTCACAACAGGCATGTGCCTGCCCCCATCCACACAATCTGGGTCGCCCAGCAGAAGTGTCTCGCATCGCTTTCGGCGATGCTATAGTCAGTATCTCAGCAAAAGATGCTTTCTTGACCTTCGATTGATACCTGAAGCCGGGGGTCTTGATTTAGAGCCTATGCTTGGAGTGAATTAGCTATGAATGCACACCTGGCGCGAAGGGAGACTCAGAAATCTGAATCGCGCCTAGTTTGGTTTGTTTCTCTCGCACCGGCTAACGGTTGCATTCATGAAAGGGAAAGCTTCGGAAGGGGAGCTTATTGTTATGACAAGGATTTTATCTGAACGTCGAACTTCGCCTGCAGAATCTTGTAACACAGGGATGTCCTTAATTCTATTTCTGAGAGTCTGATAGGATACTAGTAGTGTAATAATTATCTCGGTAGACCATAGCATCTTGATGCCTGTGTGCCTTAGACCGATATCCGCTAACCCCAAAGCAGCAGTCATGTGAGCACTGGACTCCTTCTCGTCCGCGGCTTGGCATCATCAACTCCCTCTACAGCCACCACCGCGTTGGCCGATTCACTCGTCATTCCAGCTCCGCCTTGTCGCAAGGTGTTTATTCGATGGACGCCGGCATACTTGTGCTGTAGTGGCATAAGGCTCCGTGCAAGATCTTGCATCGTTTCTCCCTTGCCCGTCGTTCTCCGGTGCCGCCCTCCGCTCCCCACATGTCTCGCGCATCGGCTATACCAACGTCTATTCTCGGAGCCCGGCTTCCTTCTGTCATCCTCGAATCGGTGTCCCGATAAGTCGCGTTCGCTCAACACTGACCCTACTCGCGTCGCTGCGTTTCATTGTCGACGACATGGCGACGGCGATTTCAAAACCTACCTCTCATCCCCCGAAGATGAAGCGGCCGCCCCCGCCTTTCGTCCCAGCGGGTGTCAATGGGGTCAAGCATCAGCAGTCATCTTCCTCTTCCTCCCCACCCTCCACATCGAAACGTCTGCCTGGGTCTAATCAACCGACTTCGTCACCCGCCGTGAATGGTCCGGTCACGAACGGCATTAATGGCTCGGCCAATTCGACCTCCGCGACTACCAATAACTCAAACAAGGGCCTCCTGAACCGGCCCAAGAAAGATGCACAGAAGCCAGGGGACCAGGCATTGCGACAGAACAAGACACTGGGGAAGGCTCCGACTGCGGAAAGGGATTCCAGGCTGGGGAAGATATGTCCTGAACCACATGGTGAGGCGCCGATCAGCCTGCAGTGTTGGGATTGCGGTTGTTGTTTACTGACCGTTGCGCCTCCTACAGTTAAAACAACATCCTACATCCTGAGAAAATACTCTAAAAGCCCGCCGTCTCTGATCGTACACCTTCACCCTACTCACTTCCGTTTCGAACAACAAGATGGCAGTTTCCCCTACAACTCCGAGATGAAGGTAGTCATCGAGCATATCCGTGCCGGTACTGTTCCTCATGACATGATGGAGGAGTTATTACGGGCCAACGTTCGATTTTATGAAGGTCGAGACTCGCCCCTATTGCGTAATTGCGCAATTGTCCCCGCTAACAGGGTTTCCCATGCAGGTTGTCTCATAGTTCGAGTGGTGGATCACAAGTCAGTGTCGGCCCAAGCCAGAAAATCAACTGCGCCATCAACGAATGGGAACAACACTCCTTTCTCGATACATAACTACAATGAGCACATCACTCCGTCGGCTTATGTGCCATATCCGAAGCAAAACCAGTTAACATCCGAGGCCGCTGTTACGAAGACAGATGCCACGGCCAGCAACCAGTCAGACGCCAAGGGCAAAGAAGAGCCGACGGGCGATTCGGAAAGTTCTAATAAGGAGAATGACTTGAATGTATCGCAAAAGCAGTCCCCGGCGAAGCCACGGGTGTTCACGACCGTCCTTCATCCTACTCCTCGCTCTCTACAGGCGGAACTCACATTGCTTGCGACCACACCTGATCCTCGTGCTGCAAAACAGTCCGCCACCCGCCCGCAGGCCTCGTCTTCTACAGCCCCTCAGTCTCCAGTTGTGGCTTCTAATGCACCGGACCGAGGCCATGTTGCGAAGCGACAGAAGATGCTTGTGGAGCCGCAGGATCTATTGGAATGCGAATCTAAACTAACACGAGCGTTGGCACCGCCTCTTTTCTTGGACCCAGTGAAGAGTCTGGAAGCTGCGCAAGATCTACTGAAATATTTGGAAAGTCCCCTTCATTGCGCGCCACCCCCGTCTCCGAAGAGAAGAAAGCGTACTGTGGCAGAGCTCGCTGCCGACGAAGCCCTCGCGGCGGAGGAGGAGCGGTTTATGCTCATCATGGATGAAAGACTGGAGCCGGCTACGTCAGGAGCTTCTGGTGGACCCAAGTCCGCTGCTGTCGACGACACCGGTGGTGGTGCGCCATTCGAACCGCGCTTCTCAAGATTCAAGACACTCGAGAATATCCGCATGCAGCACGAAGAGAAGGCCAAGCGGGAACACGAGATCAAAGTCAAGCAAGAAATGGCCAAGCGACAGCAACAGGAACAAGAAAGAGAGAGGCGTCGGCTGCTGGAGCAGCGTCAAGCAGAGGAGCATGCCAAGGAGGAAGCTCGAAGGCAACACCTGGCCGCGCAACAGGCCCAGGCACAGCTTGCCGCACAGCAGCAGAATCGACATGTCATGACACAGGCAAACGGGGCCAGCCAGGCTCCCCAATCGTCACCGGTGGTTCGCAATCAGACTCCTCTCAACGCCTCGTCACCACTGGTCGGCAGTACGATGGTCACACAAGCTGGCGTTCCCATGAACATGACATCCTCTGCTCAGGGTGCAGGAAGCCCACCGCGACCCCCGTCGGCCTTGCAACACGGCCATCCGAATATGATGAGCCATCCGATGGCGCCCTCGAGGAGCCAACAGGGCCAGAGTCGGCACGGCACTCCTCAGATGACTCAGGGGACACCGGCCATGTCCCATGCAACTCCGATCATGCGCAACGTCACGCCCACTCAGCGTATGAGCCACGGCAGCCCAAGCCAGTCGACCATGGCTCCAACGCCGGTGATGAGCCAAGCCATGATGAACACCCCGCAGATGGGAGGCGGTATGGGTCTTACGCCTCAACAACAGCAAATGATACTGCAGAGGCAGCAGTTACTTGCGCAGCACGGACAACTTGGACCCGCTCAGTTCACCCCGCAGCAGCTTGCTCAGTTGCAGGCGAACGCGCATGCTCAGCAAAACATTCAGTCGCATCAGCAGCAGATGATGCAAGCTCAACAGCAGAATCATCAGGCGCAGCAGCAGAAGCTGGGGAACCAGCAGACGTATCAAGCGTCATTGCTACGAAACCAGTGGACACAGATGCAGATGGCTCAGCAGCAGCAGACGCAGGGCCAGCAGCCACAGGCTCAACAAGGCCAAGTCCATCAGGGCAGCCCGCAAATGTCTCCTCAGCAGCAGCAGCAGCAGCAGCAGCAGCAGATGATGATGGCGGCCGCTGCTCAGGCCAATGCTGGACACATGCCGCAGAATTTCCAGGGTGTCAATATGGCACAGCGGTACAGCCAACTCTACCAACAACGCCTGTTACGTCTCCGGCAGGAGATGTCTACGCGGTTCATGGCTCAATATGGGCCCCCAACGCAATATCCACCACATATTGCACAGCAGTATACCATTGGACTCGAGCGGAGCGCCAAAGCCTGGGTGCAGGAGATTATACGGCGTGAGCGTGAAGCGGCTCAGCAGCAACGTGCCTCGCAAGTGGCAGCTGTTCAAGCGCAGGTCATGCAGCAACAACAGCAGCAGAATATGATGCACAATGCCATGGGGAAGTAGTTTGATGTTTTTTACACTTTCAGCGTTTCGGGATAGGCGATGGGCGATCTAGTGAGATCTCTGGTTTTGTTCGCCATGCTTTGAATCTACTTTTTTGCGGTCATCTATAGCCCTGAGGTGGACCTTCCAGAAGGCGATTCCTTTTCTTCGCCGGTTTCTTCTTATTTGCAGACTGTACAGGGACCGATGGAACATCGATAAAAGAGCCTGGCGTTTGACTCGATACTGATTTAACATTTTGCGGGTTGTCCTTTCCATGCGCTTGGTGGTTGTATCATTTGGGAAAGGGCTTTGGGGACTCAGAACAGACTTGATACCATTTGTATAGGATTTCCATTTGCTTGCGGGTTGCTACCAGGAGGCGCATTTGATTGATATTTGATAGCTTGATAGTGAATATATCCAATATTGGAGATATCAATTTATGTTCGGCTGTAAGTTGGCAGATCTCTGCGGAAGCTGGGACACGGAACAGTCGCTCTGCCTCTGAAGAGCTCTTGTGGTCACCTAAATATATAATGGACTTCGTACTTGCGAATATCAGGATGTCATAGGGATACAACAGCCGAACTACTCTGGTAGCTTTCCCTAAGCCTCAGTTGATACTCCACAGTAATCTAAGATATACCTGCGCTATATATCCACCCCCACCATCAGCATACTGTATATTAGCTTCAATATGTCAATAATAAACCCTATCCATGTGAGAGCACAGAAATACAGAAGTTATAGATATGAGATCTCTTACTCATATCCCATAGCTCTTGCTCTGCCTCCCGGTCATGATCCTCGATTGAGACTTTATATATAGCGAGTTAAAGTATACACCTTGAAGTTGCCTAAGCTATTGTCCCTTTTTACATACGTCTGAGGTTTATTCCTCTGAGAGTAGAGGCGATATAAACAATTCCAACTTCTGGTCTACAATGCATGTACGAACACTGGGATTTTCAACACCATAACTTGCAGTTGCACTACACGTCAGCAGCGATGATCGATCCCTGACTAGTGCACCAAGAAGCCTACACGCTTGTCTCGAAGGTTCAGGACCCGTTATGACAGCGAGTCTGATCACCCAGACTGCCTCTCGTACCGCTGGACGCAGCCTCATCATCTGAATGTCAGATAGGTTCATTTGCAGATTATAGATTCAGTGAGCTAAGGCTATAGAACAGCTTAGCTTACCTTGCGTGGCATGGCTCTCATACGACAGTAGCATTAGTATTAGCAATAGCATTGGTATTAACAATAGCATTAGCATTAGCACATAGAGCTGCTGGAGAAGATATGATATGATGGCTGCAAAGGCTGAACTATGAAATCGAATCAAGTCGTGAACAGGGAATGGTGACCCAGGAGCCAGGCCGTAAACCAAAGCAAGATACGGATACTACATCGCCAGTCCAATGCTACGCTAGGATCTAGACAAACGCCTGGGTATCTTGCGAAATGACGATCTTCTGGCGGCTGGGTTCTTGTGCGACAGTGCCAATGCCAGAACCAGGTAACCGGATGCCAGTTGGCGGTTTGGCTTGGTGTTGTTGCACGGTCGGCGAGCTGATTGGGATAATGGGTTCAGATTGTGGTTCATCGAGAGGTACATACTCTCAGGCAACGACAGTGGACGGTCGGAATCTTGGATTCGCCAGTAACAGTGCCTCTTCTAGTGCTAATCTATTATTACTCTGCAGTGAGGCGGTAAATCATGGATGTAAACATACCAAGCGGGAGAGCATAGTGTATCTGCACATTCCAATGCACCACTTGGGTCCTCAGTACTTTTGAATCCTCT
This sequence comes from Aspergillus hiratsukae, assembly GCA_014281905.1. Classification (NCBI taxonomy): domain Eukaryota; kingdom Fungi; phylum Ascomycota; class Eurotiomycetes; order Eurotiales; family Aspergillaceae; genus Aspergillus; species Aspergillus hiratsukae. The sequence continues at coordinate 22,728 of JACBAD010001922.1, forward strand.
TTTATATCAAGTTATCATAAATTCCGAGACTCTACTGTTGGCTAGTCGGCAAGAGTTATTGGCGTGTTGAACAAAGCCATTACTGCTATGGTTAACTGAACAACTGAACAGTCGAATACGCTGCGGCTCGACATTGTTCAAGGTCACGGTAAACGATCAACAGCCTCGAAGCCATAACCGAAACCGAGATTGATGTACAATGCATATAGTCATTCCCGATCCATCCGGATCAGAGAGCCAATAGTCCCGGATGGTCGTACAGGCTGCAGGTCGACCGAGAGGGTAATGGACCGATAAAATGACGTAATTGAGGAATGGATGGGATCGATAAGCGTAAACTCCCAAAGCCATTATTCTCGAGCCCTCCGAGTTCCCAGAATGCTTCAGGGCCGTTGGCGGCAGGGATGTGCGGTCGTTGAAGGCACGAGTGGGTAGAAATCATTAGTGCGGGTCGCCCTTGGGGAACCTGTTTTTCCTTTTCGTGGCCAAAAAGCACTGCAGGAAGACAGAATCACCTGAAAAAGAAAAGTTTTTTATGCAATGCAATGCAACTCAAAAAAGAACGAGATTATTGATTGTTGTGTGCTCATGCTATTGGTGGAAAAGAAGAAGCTGGCTTAAATTCATTAATTGGGCGCTTTGATCAGGCCAGAGGGAAAAAGCAAACATGCAAGGGGTTTGCATAGGATGGCTGGACTTTGGCCTTTGAGATTGGACATTCCAACCTTCTGGCATAGGACAAGATCGTACCCAAGAAATATAGGCCGTGCCCTGCATGAGCAGGTGATGAGACCGACTTAGAACGAAGCACGGGAGAGTCAGCAGCAGGTGAGACAGACATGATCCTTGCTGCTGTGCCTTCCATGGTTGTAGATCATGATTCGAATCGTGCCTTGGAAGGTTGGAACTTCGAAGAGAACATTCTCAGCGTTACGACTCTCATCTTCTTGGTCAAGGACCAGACGCAGGCCCACGCAGATCCGGGACAGCCAGATTCTGCTTAGCTGAGATTGGGATCCTTTGAACCTTTTTGGCGTACCTGCAGCGCACTGAATCTCGTCCTTCTCAATACAGAAACTCGTGATTTGGAATGCAGGAGGGATCCTCTGGCGACTCAATCCATCAATAAAGAACTCCTAGAAGTCGAAAAGGAAAACTTCCTGGAAAAGCCTTCCAAGGCCTGTTGTTGGGCGTCCATGCATGGCACCTCAATCTATCCGTTCTCGTAAATCTATTGATTGTACGGCAGGAGAAATTGTCCGACGACCGTTGCATGAGTGCAATTCAGTGGTTGACCGACACTGTACAAGAGCCCCATTTCCCAAAACAGAAAGACTATCTTCGCACAAGCCAATACAAGCCCCATAAGCTCTGCTGGGCGGTCAAGGGGCGCAGACGCACTGACTGCTGATCCCGTTCTGTCAGAGGGTCCCCAGATGATCGCCATGACAATCGATATGGTTTGATGATCTTCGATAACCAAGTTCAGTATCACCGAAGCTGGCTTGATGTCGCGTAATTGACCGCCGTTCAGAGGTGCAACTGACACTCATGCCGTAGTGCTCGCATCTCGGCTGTTGCACAACAGCGCGGGTGCTTCTCTCCATGTCTGACCGATCAACATCGAAGTCGACACGATTTCCCATTACCAACCAACAATGGAGATTGCGCAATTGCGTAGCAATGCTGGTAAGATTTGAGGATTCCGATAAGATGTACGACTGAATGTGTTTGACTTTCCTTCCCCTCATTCAATATATTGAATGAATCGAGGGGGATGTAGGGTCAGGAACATGTTTCACCAGCGCGCTGGCGGCCTCCCGAATGTGTAACGAATTCCCTCACCGCAGGAACCCTTGGGATGATCTGGGGATAATCAAATCTCCGGTGATCTCCTTACAGCAGACAGGCCCGTGCTGCAGGGGTTTGCAGCTTCTGTTGTTGGAACTGGGAAATGATTCAAAAACGCTCAATGGCAGATAATTCTTGCAATCGTCAACGTTCACAACCGCCGTTGCAATTATTGAAACCATGCAGCGACTTTATAGAGTACATATTCTCGTTCCAAGTATCCTGGAAATGCACCACTTCATTGTCGATAGTGCGTTGACTATTCGGGGTAGTCTCAGGCAGGCATGATGATTGCCATTGTTGTACCTACCGTAGTCAGCGAATGTCTCGAAAATTAATTGCTTTACTAGAAGAGGAAGTTGAAACAGTGGTGCACACTCAGCATTGAGTTTGAATAGACAGCCACACTAGTCGAAAATCCGGGGTTACGGCCGATCCAAAGCGATCGGACCTGATGGTAATCTTCATAAGTAGGTGACTATCGTAGTTAGCGAGCTCATCTAGGAAAGTTAATCCTTCCACAGCGTCCATAGCTACAGATCGTTCCCGGGGCTGAGGACGCGAGATCGACTGGCCTATTCCAGGCTGGAGGGAGCAGTAGTGAGTAGTGAGTGTGGACCATAGTCAGCTCTGGCAAGATCATCACGGCCAGGAATAGCTTGCTGCATGCCAGAAGCGCAAATCTGACTGGCAAGAAAATAAGGACAGCTTTGACCGGGACGTGCGCACAAAATCGACACAGGCAGCTTCAGATTCGATCCGCGAATGACACAGCTTCGACTGCGCTGGCGATTTCCAAGGCATAGATTCTCTGAGTTTCATTGATCCATGGACTGTAAGTCTTAGTTTCTCAATAGTTGCGCGTCGAGGGTCAATCCCGCTGCGAACAGGAAAACAGTTCCAAACAGGCAGAAGGTGAGCAAGAGGGACTTGTCACTTGTGGCTGATCGGGTGTGGCTGAAGCTAACTGGAGCCACTGTGGCGAAGGCGGCTTTGTACTCTGCTCTTCCCCTTTTCCGATCCACACCAAATCATTTACTACTGATGGACGTAGTACTGCGTGACTGAATGACACTAGCATCAACTGATTGCAAGAACGCTCATACACTCATTTCAGCTTCACCGGCATTATCCGCCCGTGTCTCCATTTCCAAGCGCAGGGCTGAGCAGCCAAGAGCGAACACATACTCCATCCGATTGATATGCAGGTGACCTAATCAGGACAATGCACTCAACCTTAGCGGATGGTAACTACGTCCACAGCGGTGGAATTGACAGGACGAACGGACCTTCGGGACCAGCCAGATACGGAGGTTGTCAAAACGGCCACACAGACGCTGGCCTTGGGTCACACAGGTCCAAACTCCGTCACTTTAGCTGCCCGTGGACCGATTCGAGACTCGAAACCCTGGGTGTTCCTTTTCACAGACAAAGATCTAGCAGAAGAGGCACTTTCCTGTCATGTCGATGAAGACGACAGCCAAATGTTGGATTTTACAGAGCCACAATGACGCGCTAAGGTCGTTAAAATTGTCGAGTCAGTGTTCACGATTAAAGCTGTGATTACTTTCTCGGGATCTAGATTCTTGAAAGCCGACCGGGCGATTCCATTCGATTTGTGTTTCCCCATCCCCCCGAGTGAACCTTGACTGGGAACACCTGGCCGCATGAGAGGCAGCTCCTGCTCGCTCGCAGATCTCGATCATCCAGTGAATAAACTACATAGATCGTATTCTCACGAGCCTATGGCTGCAGTGACCGCGAGCAATTTTGCGAGCAGGGAAATATTTTCCTAACGCCATGGAATGCCCAGATGCTAAGAAGCTATCGAGTACGGAAAGAAGTAAATGCTGAATCGAGTGGCAAGCAGAGTATCCATGCAATATCGCTATGGCGCCACCCAGACCTCCAGAATTGACGAAACATCAGTTGACTTGTCACGTTAGAGACGTGATTCTTATCTGCCCTCTGACTCGTAACTGATCAGAAAGACCCGCTCAGTCAGGACTGGCCGAACTGAGAGGTCTGCTTGTCGAGATGAAAATAGTTCATGAAGTCTGCCGACGCGGTTTGTACTCCGTCTGTACAATGGTGACCGTTGAGAATGAGGTCAGGTGGAGAGAAATCAAGCCATTCATGGTGGCGCGACCGTCCCTGTGGTGGGGATTAGAGGCCAAGAAGTGCTTAATCTCTTTCAGGTCACTGCACAAAGGATTGTTTCAGACGGACGAGCATAATCATGGCTTACTGTGGTGTACAAAAGACTCAAGACTCACTGCCAGTTGAGAATGAGAGTGGCAGACTGACTGTCCAGATCGCTTTAGCCTATCATGTCGAGCCAGATTTATCCCCACATTCCAGAGCGACAGATGCTGATAGGCCAGCTTTGTCCGAAGCGTTCCTGGACGAATGGCCCAAGGGTGGCTGCTGGCATTTGCTGGTGAGGGAACCTGAGAGGCTTGCAAATTGTGATAGGTGCGGCTGGTCAGCCGGCGATGGATGGGGACTGATGTTCAAACCTGCAGAAAGCCTCAGTCTAGTAGCTGGCAACTTTGCCGATCCATTGCTGGGCGCAGGCTTAGGTTGGCGGATGATGTGCGTCTGATTAGTGACCTCAGCCCAGGCATAGGTTGGCGGATGATGTGCGTCTGATTAGTGACCTCAGCCCAGGCATCTCCATTGCAGTTGAGAACGAACTGAAACAGAATGCTCATTCATGTAACAAGAGTCTCGAGTACTTTGGCCATGAGGACTCGATCTTGTACTTGGGACAATCGTTATCTTGGCTATGGAGCCATTCGCCTCATTCCCGATTAGAACGTTCTCTTGCTCCTACAACAAAGCTACACCATGCCATGGCATACAGGGCTGAAACTCTCATACCCCGAAATGCCGGTGACAGGCCTGTTAACTTCATTAGCGGTAGTTGACTAACCGGTTTCCTGGATTCTGGTCGACTAGTTCAAGCTCAGACCGTGAGACATAGCTGATCTCAGGATGTTTTCTATTTTTCCCGGTCATTTATTAGAAATGAATGAGCTCAAGATGTTTCACCCGTTTGAGAATGGAACATCTCATGATAAGAGAGTCGTGGAGATCTTATCGATGATGATGATGATGATGAACGACGTACAGCACCATCACGATGTGATGACATTTCGTCGAACTGGCGACCAGTGGCAGGAAAGGTCCGCAGTGACATGTTGAGGGGAAAAAGCAACGTATCGAGGATCGTCGTCGATCTGCAGTCGGAGCTAGGTTCGCACAGACCGCGATGGCGATTGTCAGCAAACACTAGGGTACAATCGTAGGTACCGTAGGTCTTATTATTTGTGGATGTGCTCACTGTGCTGGTCCTAATATTACCTGTCTCAGTCATAGAAATAGTACCTACTTGTCTATCGAGTTATGTGCCTGAGAAGTATGCAAGTTTGACTTTATTTAGTCCTGGTACCTGTAGTTGTATGTCTTTTTGCGGTCGGTCGAGATACCAGGACCATCATCTTGCTGGGGCACTTTTAAGCAAGAGAACCTTGGAACAGCGAACAATGGAACGCCAATAGAACCAAATATCTGCCTCCTATACTCCGACTTATCAGTAAAAGGTACCCGTTTGTTTTGAGTTTCAATTCTATGACTGCCTTCCTACAGCTTCCCTTACAGAACAGACTCCCTACCTCCCCCAGATGTATACTGTATAGTAGTGTAGTTACATCCGGAATTCCTCCTGATAAGTTAACAGATGGCAATGGCACCAATTAGTATTCGTAGTAAGAGCACAATCCGGTTTTAACAAATGCCCACCACGCATTAGAATTCCGATGTAGATGGTCTAGATGGTGGCGCTAGGAACAGCAGTGGATCGTTTGATCAATATGGGCTTTAGCCTAAGCTAAGGTATCTAGTGGCGCTGGGGTTCCAGATGTACAGTAGGTACCTGGAGTGTCTCGCGTCGGCAGTTGAACATGCCATTCGACTCGACTCAACTCAATGATATCTTTTTCGCCTCTTCATGACGATTCTGTTTCAGTTTGGCGTATGCCACTTCAGAGGCAATGAAACCGTGACGAAACTCGGGATGGTTTGGAATGGTATGATGAAAGTGGTGGTGGCCAGCCCTTTTTTACTACGATGTACCTCGTACTACTACAAATGTACCGTACCTGTGGCTGATAGTCTTCGAAAAACCAATCAATGATTATTTTTATCTGGATTCTGGAGGCGTAATCATCACCCCGAGGCATGTCTCATCGCTCCAGCGAAGCCTTTTCCACATTGGGAATAGAATCTAGCAAGGCCGCCGATCATTCAGGGTCCCACAAGTAGATCCCTAATGGGGTTTGGTTTGACACGACCAGTGCTAGGTACCTTTAGGCTATTTACAGGATAGAACGGTAATTTCGAAATTACTAATTAGCATGTAGTACTATGTGTTGGAGATTGGGACACGGACTCTGTGGATAAGACTTCCAAGGAGGCTTTTATTGATCGAAGAAGATCGTCGTCGTGGATCATGAGCTAGGGCATGGGAGTTCTCCGTAGGTTTCATAGGGCCCAGGGATCAGTGCTGTTTTACCTTCGATAGCCTAACTAAACCCCAAAACGACAAGTGCAGTACGTATTTGTCTGGGGAAAAGAAGTAGGTCTGACTCAGGCCACAAAGTCAAAATGCTAGAGTACCTTACCTCTAAGGCCGTGTCAGTGGACGGGGCCACTACTAGTCTACCATCATGACGGATGAACTAAATTAGTGATAACAGACATCGTCTAAGGACTTTAGTTCCCATAGCAGTAGTACCTGTCAAGCGCTAGGATGCGCTCTGACGTCCAAACATTCCACACAGCTTTCTCTCCATTCATCTGGTAACTTAAACCCCGGGCTGCAATTCCGAAGAACTGATGAATGAAGCAGAGTCGGGGACTGAGAGGACAATAGACAATATTGGATCCAAATCATGCACCGGGAATTCCAGCACGAAATTATCCAATTTCGTGTCGATCCACTCTCTTGATTAGGAAGATGGAGGACCAATGCTCTCTTTTCTCCTCTGATCATTTTCGTTCATAGGCTGGGTTGAAGAAAAGAAATTATGGAAATAGATGATCAAACCAGAAAAACAATACTCCGAGGACAAGAATATGATAATCACATTTAATAGAGAAAAAAACAAAAAAAAAGAAAATAAAAAGAAAATCAGGAAAAAGCAAGTGAGGGATAGATAGGGCGGCAGCAGGTTCACTAGGAGCAGCAATCGATTATTTCCTGCATAGAAAAGTAATAATACCTACCAGCACAAAGCAGCAACAAAGCTCTTTCTTCTTTTTCTTTTTGCTGCTGCTACTGCTACTGCTGCTGCTGCCCCAGGCCAAATTCAGTAAACGTACCTCACCTCGAGGTATACTGACTATAGCTGATTATCTGGATTCTTCCTCCACTCACACCCCCCTCCTCTTCACTCCTTCCAGGAACCTTGAAACAGGTTCTCGGAATATAGAATTCTAATCCATGTTTATTTTCTAAATCAGACCTTAAATCGTCCTAAGACATTTCCTCTCCAGTGGCTTCCTCCAGTTCGAACCAACCCCATCCATTCCCCTTGCTGGTCCCCTTCTGAACCAGCATTTCCCTATATCTACACCCCTCTTCTTCATCTGAGACCTTTTGTTTCTCCCCCTCCATCCCACTAGGAATCAATCTTCAGCTTATCGCGTCTAAGGGCGGCCTCTTATCCAACCCCATCACTTTGTTCACTGTCGCGCCTCGATCACTTTTGAACCCTTTGTCTTTTGTTCAGAGACAATCGCGCCTCCTCGGAAACAGCCTGCCTCTAGTCGGGACACCTTCTCTGCGTCTGCGTCGGTTGTGTCCTAGGATTCGCCCGTCGTTACTCTAGGAACTCCATAGGCCTAGTCGGCAACATTCCTGGCCTTGCTTGGACCGCTGAAGGGCACGCGACGCGACTCTCTTCGACTTCTCTTGTCTCTTCTTGCCGGTCCACTGGGAATAGCAATGGCGTACGGATGTAAGTATGATCATTGGATCAGCCGTCTTCCAGCCTGGCTATATGGCTGGGCCGTTTGTTTATTTCTGCCCTCCATTCCCCATCCTCGAACTTCCCTTCTTCTCTTTCATCACACACTCCTTCGTCTTTCTGTCTCTGCCTGCTTCCTACGCTGGCATTCCTTCATTCTTTCTTTTCCTCCCAGCAACACTGTCTCTCGTTGGCCTCGCAGCCTGATACCAGACACACCGTCTCTACTTGCCTGCACTGTCGTTGCCCAAATCCACATTCCTTCTACTATCGCACTGGTCATATACCATTGACCTATACTGAGACATTCTTTTTGCTGCACACTCTTTCGTCTCGCACACCTGATAACAGCTAAACCGTGTCCGTTGACAGGTGAAATCGAGTCCCGCCCCAGAACTTTTGAAGTCGAAGACACAAAAGAGGATATGAGATCCCAGGGCAATATGTCTGATCGCCTGGCCGTTGAAGTCGACTGCCACTCACTCGGTTCCAACGAATGTCCGTCTATGGGCTCCAGCTTCTCGCCTTTGGAATCCCCCACACCTACCCCTACGAGCATCTACAGCCAAGGTTCACTTGCTTCCCCTAGCTGGCCAGAGAACGGGTCATATCCTGGTCACGCTTACGAGAGAGGTCCTGGATCGACACCCATACGCGGTCACTTCCGTCTCGCCAGTATGCCCTCGCACGAGAACATGGGTCTGCCACCGTACAGCAGCATGGACGGACAGGATCGCATGGCCGTCACAGATTTCCTGCCCTCTTATGACGAGAACGCAGATCAGTTCTGGCTCCCCTCGGATGTTCCCAAGACCTACGATCACCATGTCCATGGACTCCCATGCCCTCCGGCCATGCACCAATACCCGCCCATGCTTCGCAGCAACTACCGCCACCACCCTGCTCCGTATCTCCCCGAGTCAGCCACCAACCCGTGCCTGTCGCGCCCCATCTTCCACCACCAACCCGAGCGCCTGCCATCATCGCTGTCGATGAGCCACATGATGCCCTGGATGGGTCATACGGAGTCGATTGCGCCTGAGACCATTGCTCCGTCCCAAGTTGCACCGGTAACGCCTCCTCCATCCTACACAGATTTCTCCAACTCCATCAACACCTTTAAGACACACTCGCCGGCTACGCCCCTCCGCTCGTGCTCGCTAGGCACTGGCTCTGGAGCGGACACGCCCTTGAGCCGTCTCTCTGGCGGTGCTGGTGAATACATGGATGAATACCACCAGTCGCCTGTCTACCGAGATGCGACAGGCGTCCGTCTGCAGCGGCAGCCCTCGCGCAAGATGGCACGGAAGCAGTGTTCCAAGCAGAGCATGTCGCTCGAGAACCTGCCATCCATCATCAAGCAGGTGCAGTTCAAGTGCAAAGAACCTGGCTGCAAGGGTCGCTTCAAGCGACAGGAGCATCTCAAGCGCCACATGAAGAGCCACTCCAAAGAGAAGCCTCATGTCTGCTGGGTGCCCGGCTGCCATCGAGCCTTCTCACGCAGTGACAACCTCAATGCCCATTACACAAAGACCCACAGCAAACGCGGAGGCCGCAACCGATATGTGGCCACCTTGGATGAAACCAGCCCCGACTACAATCCGGACTACCGGGGGCCACTGACTGCCGATGGTCGCCCCATGCCCGGTGGGACGCTGGACGAGTCCATGCCTTCCCGCGAGATCAGCATGGAATGGGATGAGTAAAATGATGAAAAAAAAGACAACTTAAAACAAAAACGGAAGCTACAGACAGACTACGAAGAGATTAATGGGTGGATCGGAACCATGATACCCTTGTGACGCAGTCGACACAAAGAATTTCCTTGATATTTTAGATGGGCACAGACATATAGGGTCCAAGAGACCCCGGTCGGCGCTTCACGGCGTTATTTTCTTTCCTTCTTTTTTTCCAGTTGTATAACACGCGCCCTGGATTCTATTTTCCTCGATTGGATGTTGCATATTTATCACTATGTGTTTCTATCTCTATAATATGTCCACTGGAGAGGCACGGCTGTCTTTTTTGCTCTGTTCTTTCTCTTTACTGCAAATCCAGGCTGGAATAATCACAGCATGACTTGGACGAGATCTGGAACGGGGCATACTATGTGTTGGGACTGAGTTACTGGTTTGTTTGTGATCTGACTGATCTATTCTGGCAACATACGATATGAGATAATAATACTAGACATGCTTACTGCTCTTTCCCAGGGTCTCGACCCTCAGACTTTGTCTCTGTCCTAGAGTCAGCCTTTCTGGTCTTGGACTCTTGAGATGCCATGGTACATGATAGATAAACAGGCCTTAGCGTATCACCATAATTCGATCAATCCGAAATCTTCTTCCTCATGCAATGATTCGCCAACGCGTGTCGTGAGTCTTTACAGAGTATGGACTATTTTAGTCCCTCGGTAAACTGTGAGGTTGACAAATGACAAGGAAGTGACAGGGAATGCCCAGCCAGGGGACAAAGCGGCGAGCACAGAAACATTTTCGAAGGTTGGAAGGTGGACACATCACATTCACCTGCGGGGCTGTCTCTTTGGCCATGGATTGAATTAGAGGTCAGAGAGTCAACCCTGTAGTATTGCTTTTCTCTACATGCTTGTATTCTGTTTCTTATTTCCATGTCCTTCCTGTGCAGGTAGTCCTATCGAATCAAGCCATTCATACTCATGTCTAATAATGGCATTGGCATTTGGCAGTATGCCAGTAAGCACCTAATCCATATAAGCCATTAGGACTAGGACTTAGGTACGTACCCAAGCTCTCCACATTCCAGCCGGGCAATGCTCCTATTGGCGGCATCTACTCCCTGAAGATCTCCCGACAATGCACTTACTCCATACTTACCCAGTGCGCTAGCCTAGGTAGGTAGTAGTCTAGGTACTCATGGTGCAGTCAGCATACCTTAGACTCGACCTCAGAATCAGATCCCGACTTTAGGACGGAGTAGACTATGGAGTAGGCAGCATACTATGCAGCCCGGTTATTTTTGTACTACGGAATACTCTCCCACTAGTGTTACTACTCAACAGCAACTGCTAACTGCTAACTGTGGAGCATGTAGTGCTAGTACTAGTACCGCCTCAGTAACAATGTACAGCCAGTAAATGCTGTACATGGCAGAAGTCCATTCCACTAGTGAATTCCAGATTCCAGAAACCGGGAACAGAGCTGAGCTTATTGTCAGGCTAAGGGCGATGGACGATACGATACGTCCGTGGGCTAGACTAGACTGTACAGTAGGTACGTGCCTTAGTTTGCATGCCAAGGGCTGTAAGTCTTCCTCTCTGTTTTGATTGTGGTGATGGGCTTACTACATAGACTATGTTCTAAGTTATGGCTACCTACCTCCGTTGGGGTATGTATGTATTATTTGGGGTTGGAGTACGATGCCTTGAGCTGTATGTAGTATGTAGTATGCTAGCCGATAGCGGGTTCTCCACTTGCGGTTGAACTTGGATGTGGATGTAGGTATGGATATGGATATGGATGTGGATGTGGATGTGGATGTGGATGTTCAAAGTCGGCATGGCATGCACACGCTCCTTCCAGACTGTTCTGAAGCTGACCGCTCGTTTGAATTTCGCTAGAACTATTGATTGAGTCGTCTAACCAGCTCGTGAGCGAGAGCGACATGCGGTGACTCGATGTCATCCATGTACGACTGCAGTACGACCTGGGCACGATCTCCCTCTGGGGCTATACCACCATGGATAAGTTCTTAGTACGGCTCATATGTCGTTCAAGGCTTATACAAGCCATTCGGTGTTTGGGTTGGATGCGACATTTGCCTGTGATCTACATGCCTGCTTCTGTAGGTTTATAGCTAATTAAGGTAGTGATGCTCCACAGCAGTAACTAAGGGTTAGGTGTTGGCCATCTCATCTCCTCGTCGCCATGACCATTTAGTGCATGAATATGTCTGGCCACAAATTCGAGGCATGGACAGCGTTCAAGGAGAGCTGCAATTGAAGCTCATAGTTGACAAACATTCAATCGACCTTGGGGAAGACGATCTCAGGTTGCACACACAATTGCACTCTGATGCTTTTCTGAAAGCAAAATGGCAGGATAGGCGAAATCCTCCACTAACCCAACTTACCGTGTACTCGGTGACAATGTGACACAATACCTGCCTGCCCTCTGCACTGACCGAATTCCAGTCCACTAGCACACTGTGTTCGACATTACCCGAATATCGCGGCAATGGCTTCGACTGAGAAGCTTGTTGACCATGGCAGAGCAAGATAGTGTACGTGATATCATATGCTGTACACTAGACTATTGGTTAAAAAACTTGGATTGAAAAGTGTGCTGAGAGTTAGATGAGGATCAGTGTCAGATGGCGGTCAGTATTGAGGTTCCGTGGGGGTTTAACTTTGGTCTGGAAATGTGATATCCTGCACTCTGTCATGTACTCGTGAGGATACTTGGAAGGATTGACATTAGAAATGGATGTGGTTGAGGTTTTGCTTTTGTGTTCAGTTACACAGCCAGATAGGGTTAAAGTCTTGGGGTTGGTGCTATCTAATGTTGATTCATAAACAGTTAGTTATGCAGCCACTTAGTCATATGCATACAAATCACATGACCCAGCTAGAGACGCTAGTTTAAAATACCCACCACACAACATCTCCTTCCCAGTTTTCGTCAACACTGAATGTGGCTCAGATGTGAGCACTCAAGTTTACCTACACGAAACACAAAGTATTGTTTCCAGATCTATCAAATCATAGCACCAGATGGAGTGACTGCCTGTGAGCTCTAATGTCGAGTTCATGACGACTATTCCATCGAATTTTGCTTCCCAGACAATGATGACTTCTCTTTCTTTTGGCACGAGGCAGCGAAAACTGCAGTGGGTGACAAAATATCAAATCAAGCTCAACAGTCTGAGTCTGGATGAATCTGTCCTTATGTACTTGTCAGATATTCGCGACTCTGCTTTCTTGATGATACAGTCCATATCGCACAACGCCTTGCCAAATCAACTGAGATCTAATCCGAGAAACACAGTCCCCTCCAGGGGTGTCTCATAGTAGGCTTCTATCTCAACAAACCCAGCACGTCGATAGAGTTGCTGCGCCCCAGTCATGGACGACAGAGTATCGAGTCTCATTTCCCGATAACCCATATCCTTGGCCCGCTGGATGATTGCATCCACGAGAGCCTGTCCGAGACCCATCCCCCGTGCTTCAGGAGACACATACAATCGCTTCATCTCACAGCAAGATCGGATTTGGTTTTGGGGGTGCGCTGCTTCGTCCTTTTTGTTGACGAGTGGACGGACGGCCACGCAGCCAAGGGCAATATTGGGATCAATTCCGTAAGCTAGCAGCAACGCTCCGTGCGGAGAACCGTACTGGCGAGCTAGGTTCTGTAGTTCGGATTCGAAGCTCTGGAAGGTGAGGTCGATCCCGAGCGATTCAGCATAAGCGGTGAATAAGGTTCCGGCTGTTGCAAAGTCTTCTGCAGTTTGAGCCTGGACGATTTGGAAGCTGCCAGGGAGAGCCATGAGGCACGAAATGGAGGTTGGAAAGTTCAGGTAGCCTGCATTCAATTTGAAGCATGAATACTGGACTCGAGAATGATAGTCGGAGACGCTCGGCTGGTTACTGCTGTGTCGTACTCTCGAACCTGATGCGAGTTGGTAATGTTGCTGAACCGGTATCGGATCGCCCTATGACTCATTTGAGATGACCGAGTTCGTGAGTAGATGTGCGAACATCATCGCAGCCAGCTGGAGACTGTAACGTAGGGTAGATAGTCATCTAGAACTAAGCTGTGCGATTGATGATGATGCCTAAGTGGAAAGGCAAACATCTGGCTGGCCTCAGGCCATTCGGCTACCATCGCTCGCTTGCTTTCAACAAACAGTCCGACCTCAATCAGAAATCCACCAACGCTTTCAATCTCGGTAGCCTTCTCAATATTTTGACGGCCCAAAATCAATTTCAGCTAAAACTTTGCTATGTCGTCGTTGAATTTCATCTTCAGCGACCGCGGCTTAGTCAATCTCGGTCATTTCATGAAGAATACTTCGATCTAGTTGCTGAAGTACACTGGACTCCTCCCCGACCGATAGCTAACGTGCCGTCTTCTTCGGCAGCGCTGCTTGCCTCGTTCACTCCAATGATCCAATCTTTCTTACACATGGGCTGTTCCCTGGCGTTTTCACCAATTGCGGGGCCATCAATATGCTTGGCCAGACCATAGAGCATCCTAGGGGATTTTCACGAAATACGAGCAGTCGGTGCAACGTTCAGAACCTCTGATACATAGCGGTGGAGTCGAAGAAATCCAGATCAGCAATCGTCAACATTATCAAACTATCCTGACCACTCCTTGACGGTTCTTGATCCTGCCCCAAAGGCCTCCCGTCGGCTAATCGACAGTCCGGCAAGTGCAAAGTCGAACCAGATCGTACGATTGGACAGACTCCCTCTGATAGACTCCCCGCCTCGACAAGGATGGCAACAGAATCAAGAATAACGGAGCTTGACGGCGATGTCCGATTGCTTGTTGCTGCGTTGATCTGTGTTCCTGAATCAGAGGTAATCTCCGCCGTCAAATCAGCGGCGTGTTATCAGTACATGTGCTGCTAGCAACGCTTGGCGATACGACGAGATGCTCCATAGTGAATCCAGCACGGTCGTATCTGTGGTGGCTGTCTTCAAGCTGGAAAACTGCCTATATTAAGGAGAGGTGGTTCCGTCTTTGGACTCTGCTCGTTCTCGCCTCTATCTCCGTCCACCTGTGTCAACCTGTCCACCGTTTTCAAGATGCCCGCAACTCATTTCCCGTCGATGGGCAAGCTCGCCCTGGGTGCAATGCACTTTGCCTCGGCATTTCGTAACCACGATCTCCAGAGCTGCCCAGGGAATATCCCAGTGAGCTGCAGCAACACCACCGCGGTGTCTGACTCTTGCTGCTTCAATCATCCCGGAGGATCTCTCCTCTTGACTCAATTCTGGGACACCGATCCAGCCACCGGTCCTTCAGACTCCTGGACTATTCACGGACTTTGGTATGCCGGAGCAGAATGAAAATGATAAAACATAGTTACTAACAATTGGCTCAGGCCCGACAACTGTGACGGCACGTGGGAGCAGTTCTGTGATCCTTCTCGCGAGTATTCCAATATCACCGAGATCCTCCAGGCGCAGGGTAGGACCGAGCTGCTGTCCTACATGCAAACCTACTGGAAGGACTACCAAGGTGATGACGAGAGCTTCTGGGAGCACGAGTGGAACAAGCATGGTTCGTTTGTGCGGATCTGACAATCCTTCCCGACCAGATACTAATGATGATATAGGCACTTGCATCAACACCATCGAGCCCGGCTGCTACAAGGACTACGAGCCCCAGGAAGAGGTCGGTGATTATCTCCAGAAGACTGTCGAACTTTTCAAGGGCCTCGATACGTACAAGGTATGCACAGACATTGAGTTACTATCATACTGGGACTAACGGCCTAGGCTCTTGCCGCTGCCGGCATCACTCCCAGTTCGTCCAAGACATACAAGTTGAGCGACATCCTGTCCGCTCTGTCTGAAATCACCGGCCATGAACCCTCGGTCGGCTGCAGTAACGGCGAGCTGAATGAAGCTTGGTACTTCTTCAATGTCAAGGGCAATCTCATCAACGGCAAATACGTGCCTACTGATCCGCGTATGTTGTCTTTCATCCTCAATTCCATAGACGGCAGCTAACCTGAAATGACTATAGTCTCATCTTCTACCTGCCCCTCCTCTGGCATCAAATACCTGCCCAAGCCTGGCAGCGACCGTAATGCTACACGTCCATCTTGGAAGTTCGAGGGAAAGGAGGGAAAGCACGTCGTTCGCCATGACTGAGCCTTCTGTCGGATGCGGCGGAACGGGTGCAGGATCTCGCAACGACGGAAATATCCATCAGAGCCGCGATCGTCATATTGCGGCCAATCTGTACTTTACTGAACGTAACGATGCGGTTAGAACCCCCACGACTTCGATCCAGGGTTGCCAGACCAGAGCAGCTCGACCTGGGTTGTATCCTCCAACAATTCCCAGATAATACGTGGCCTGGCGCACTATTATGTTCCTGTACGTAAGACCGCGCCTAAGCGCCGACGCGTAGATATCCGTTTCCCATGTCAAACCTGCTCGTAGCAGCATAGGTTCCAAGGCATCTGTAATTCTCCTAAATGCCTTTGCTGCGTACCATGACCGCTGCGGTATTCATCTGTAGCAGTCGGTTTCGAGGCGAAGTAGAATGTCGCGAATTGTGGGTAGAATCGCTCTGATAGCTCCGAGCTGCCATTGCACAGACGCCATGACACACCCAGTTGTAAGAGGGCTGATGTGAGAGTGGCAGACCCTCAAACGTCTCACAATCCTTTCAACCGCGCATTTCTTCGTTCCTCCTCCCGCTTGGCAACAACGCGATCCAAGAAATCCATGCGGCCAAGGAACCCCTCCTTGGCTTTGCTGTGAACCTTGAGCTCGTCTTTGATGCCGGCCTGGTCCACGTACGCAGCCCAGTCCAGCCGAGACTTTTCCACGGTGTTGATCTTCGGTCCGCTAACGTTCTCTATCTGCCCGGTGATCTCGGCAGTAGGTTGCTTCTCCCAGCTCTTCTTGATCGTCCCGGTGGGATTAGGATCAAAGCGCGAGATCTTGCGGAGGGGTCTGCGCAGCTTCAGCGCGTCCTTTGCGTTCGCAGCGTGTTCGACATCGGCGTCTGTGACGGTCTCGGCGCTCTCACCGTTAGCGAGGAAAAGCTTCGCTTCGGCGGAGTCTTTGGGGACGATTTTCTCTTCTGTGATTATTTCGCCGGCGAACTTGTAGGTCCGCTTGATCTTCACCATTTCCTCCGTATACTGAGGTTTCGAATCAGCCGAGGCGACCTGTTTCTCGGCGGTATCGGTATCCTTATTTTCGTCGGTAACAGGGGTGGCATTCGTTGCTTGGGTCTGTGAAGGGAGAATGCCTGCAAGAGGATCAGGGGTATTCATTTGCGCCCATATGGCATCAACGTCAACCGTAGCACCGTCAATCTTGGCCAGAGGTTTTCGCTCTTCGTGCCTGTCCAGTGAATGTCAGTCATCCGCAAGTACAGAACGAGCCCATGCAAAGCTCAACCCACATTCGCATCCTCATTGCTCGCGTCCGCACAAAGCCCCCGGGACCACCTTCGTCATCGTCATCGAACTCCACGTCGTCCTCGTCCTCATCGCTGGCTGTGCCTTTTGACTTCTTCCCTTTTTGCTTGCCCTCCTTTCTCGCCTTTACTTTCTGAATCATGGCCTCATCGCCAGAGTCGAGTTCTCTGTCTTCGGTGGCTGGCTCCTTGGGCCCTGTTTTGCGCCTTTTCGCTGCTGGTTCCGTCGCCTCATCGTCGCTATCGGAGCCGGTCAAGTCGGCAGCGTCTTGATCAGGATCGAGCTGGAAATCTTCGTCTTCGGCGGAGTCGTATTGCTCGTTATCGAAGTCCAAGTCAGCCACAGTGGCCGTGGGATCGGATGCCATCTTATCTCTTAGGTGAAACACGCCTCTTGGGAGAAATTGAGATGGGTGTGCCGCAGATTGCGGAGGAAACAAAAGCGTAGCTTACGATTCTGCCAGGGCGGTGTGTGCGATAACTGGCTGACGCCGCTGACCAGTTGACAGACACTAATGACCAATCAGGGGATCTCCCTCAGAACTGAGCCCAAGGATGTTTGTCAGACTGTCTCTTTTAAACTGGGATTCCGCACCATCTTCCAGCGCGTATCAAGTGTTACCGGACGTAATTATCATTGCCTGAACCGGAAGATGATCAGACTAGACGGACCCAAATGAATGCCATAAACGCAGGCGAACGGGACCAGCAACGACAGAGACGAGGACTACAGTTCCAAAATGTATTTCTCGGTTGGGAGTCTTGGGACGTCAATGAGAGTCAGCAGTCTGTTCCAGAGCATCAGTATGCGTCGAAAAATCCGATCTTAGGTAGCTCACAGCTCTTACATTTGAATTTGTCGAAGATATTGACTTTAGACAGTTCATCACTTGGATCCTCTTGACGTGGACATACTGAATCAGCGGCATGCCTTCGATCTACCTTCGCAGGCTGTCTGTGATGCTCTTGTGGACGTGTTCTTCAAGTGGATCGCACCAGTGTTGCCCGTGATCAATCGACACGACTTCATGCGTCGATATCGTAACCCTCAGAACCCTCCGTCGATCCTCTTACTTCAAGCTATACTCATGGTAGCATCAAGGTTCTACCATAACGCCCATAGCTCCGAGAATGGCGCAATCTCTCCGCGCACCTTTTACAAGAAAGTGAAAGCTTTGTATGATGCTGAATACGAAAGAGATCCTACCACAGTCCTGCAGGCTGTAGTCTTATTGGGCATATACTGGGATGGCCCTGATGGTAGGGTATTGCTGAGCGCCTTGATCTGTATTGTGTTGACAAGCTATAGATCTCACGGAGAGTGGGATATTCTATTGGAGTCGTCTGGGAATAGCTCTGGCTCAGGAACACGGGCTTCACCAGAGGTAAAGGTCACCCGGCTCCGTACTCTTGAGATCTAATTCCAATTCAACTTGTAGTGAAAACTACGTAGCATTGTCTGCTACGCAGAGAAGGATCTGGAAGCGGATATGGTGGACGCTATACACGCGCGATCGCTCGGTGGCTGCAGCATTCGGCCGTCCTCTTCACATCAATTCCGAAGATTGCACGGTGGAACCTCTGGACGAAAGCGACTTTATTGAGTATGATGGGCAGAACGGTAGCTCAACAGATCGTACACCAGCCCTCTTTTTTATGCAGTACGTGAAACTTTGCCAACTGATGGACCTTGGTCTGTGCTTGAAGCTGTCTTCCAGGTCGACGGAGGACAGTCGAATGAAGGGGGCTGCACAATGTGAGCTTGGTCTGAATGATTGGCTCGTCTCTTGTCCGTGTGAGCTTCGCTGGAGGCAGTCTCGTCATAATTTTTGGTCAGCGATACTGTATTCGACCTTCTAGTGAGTTTGAACAGAGAAACACGGGAAAGACTATGAGCTGATCTTCAAGCAGTACCATTGTGTGCCAGTTACATCTTCTGCAAGCTCCTGTATCGTCAAAGGAGGCACAAAGCTCAGCTTTTCATGCTGCCACAAGTATCGTGTCCATCATGGAAACCATGCAGTCCAAGGGCGAGCTAAAGTACACACCATCATTCATGTAAGTCTGGGCTTTTCTAGTGTTCCACTTCCAGTGAGCTTACCTGTTAGAATCTGCCATGCCGTTGTATCTTTCGTCACACTGAGAAGCCAAATGGAAGCCTCAACACCATCACTACTGCATGCCATCCGACAGAATCTGGAAGCCAACCTAGACATGCTCGAAGTACTTGCTCATACATGGCCCATTGCGGGAATGTTGCTGGAGTATTTTCGCACTATGACTGGCCCGGAACACTTTGAGCGAATGTTATCGACCGCAACAGAGAAGTGTGGAAAACGTGCGCGTGGGGAGGAGAACGACAGTTCCACTCCCTTAAGGTCCTCGGCGCGTTTCAAAAGGCCTAAACTACAGCAGGTGGTTCTTCCACAAACTAGGGTCGTTCTTCAGATTCTGCAGAGGGAAACTCAGAAGCAATCTAACTCGCAAGGCCCGCTCCACGACAAGTCGAATACAGGAGTCGAAAGTATGCCATCTGGCGTCCTTCCAGATCAGAACTGTTCTATACCTATGACGGACGTTGATCCGCTGCTTGATGACAGTGACGCTTTAGCCATATTACGGAGCTTACGGAGAATAATCGACGCTGGTAATTCCATTACCAATGATTCTGGATCAGATGAAGTATCATGATTATCCTTTCCACGCAGACGCTTTATCAACGGCCAACATCACGTCAGCCACGAAAGCGAGTCGATACTCCTCGTCCACAGACTTTATCGGATTTAGAGACTACAAAGAACGGAGGCTTCATTGAACTCTCTCAGCCAAGTCCTGTATCCAAGCCACTCAATCGCGTGGCGTATGGGCTGAATCTATGGAAGCCGAGATCTGACCATGTAGATTATCGAGCTACTAAATGGTGATGGTTTGCGACCTCCAGGAAGGACGTACATTGTTCTAGCGATACTGCCTGGTAAGAGGCAGAGGGATTGTTTCGCAGATGAGTATCCACAATAGAGAGATGGAGAACAACGCAGCCCTGATGTTCTGGCTTAATCTTGAAGCTGCCGGCTGCGTGTTTCCCTAAGTCGCTTTATCTCAACTATTTCGAGGCATCCACCATTGTTGCATAATTGCCCTGAAAATGCTGGAAGATTCTAGTTCATATCACAAGAATGGGATCCTCTTTCTTCAGACTAGGAACGGGATCATGACCGTGACCGTAATCGACGAATGGCCGGGGCGCAGGCCCAAACTGTTACTTCCACCATGTACATTGTTTGACTCTTGTGCTGTAAAGCTGTTAGCGTTGGCGAATCCGGATCGGGGAGGTCAGAATAACAATTCTCCTGATGATTCATTTTTGTTAGACCTGCCCAAACTACCATTTCCAGTCCGATGTATCCCCATCCCATCCCTCCTTGAGCCATGCATTCGAGTTTGGTATGGCAAACCCGTATTCCGCTACCCATGTAATATCAATATCCGTAGGAATATTCGAGCGTGGAAATATGGCTGCATTGCAACTGCTGAATCCGATGAAATAACTATAGAGCATTAGTACTAGCTCGCGCGTTTGGGTGATGAGGGCGTGCTTAGACTTACAGGGTTTTTGACTGCTGATTCCAGACAAGGCTACTGAGCCCGGCTCCATCATTTCGATACCCAAGGTCGGTCATTTCCCTAGAGCGTCGATGTCAGTTATGAATGGTAGAGATAGCGTAGCGACTTACTGGAAAGACTTCATGAAGGACGTGCGAATTTCTTCTCTTTTAAGGGCATCAAGAGCCCAAAATGGATCAGACTCAGTCTTGCTGCCAAGGCGCAGCCCCGGCACCTTCTCCCACGCCACCCAGACCGCGAACCCACCCGGGACTGGCCCGGACTTATCCTGAGTCGAGATCTTGAATCCCAAGAGCTTCGGAGTATTGCTTGATCCTTTCTTAGTGAGGTCTTGGTAGGCGATTAACTCCTGAGGGACGAGCGTCGTGGCCTGACTAGCTCTCTCATCAGGACCGTCTGTGACGGGCGTAGGCAGTATTGTTTTCAACTGGCGATCCTGTATAATGTATTAACGAATATCGCAAACTTGGAGAGAGAAATAGGAAGAT